>JAQJVL010000316.1:0-275000 GCA_035578905.1 Stictocephala bisonia
GTGCTATGACCATTGGGACAGTGGTTGAACCAAAATATGTCGTAACCCATTTGTCCCCTTCCCTAGCATAGTTGATTTGCAATATTGCTGGGAGTAGAGTAAAATAACTAATTATTACAACTATACAAAATTATGTATTAGTAAAATATCTTGTTTGTTATTAATATTAACACCAATGTAAAATTTCTTGAGATCTACAGCTAATCGTAGCTTTAATAATCACAGAAATAACTTTTACCTCAAAGCATGGAAGGATAAGAAAATTGTTGTAAAAAAATAAGCAACAGCAGTGAAAATTTTTAAAAAAATATTTTAGGGAATAATTTTTTAAGTAAAGGAAATACTTTTAATGTATTACTGTGGAGAAGTTTACAATGAAATTTTTTATAAGAAATGGATAAGTGTCAAAAGGAAGTTATGAGCAGAACAACACTTTTGTAGACTGGAAAGATCAATGAAATATTTAGTTTTAATATTTGGACTGATATGGGAATAAACTGCATTTTGAACATGCAAAGGCCCCAAGTCATAACATTTCTAATTTGAAAAAGTACATGATAGTACATGTTAAATATCATTACTCTCATTAAGTCTATTGGACATAACATGTTACTAGTATCCCATGTTTAGTGGGTTAACCTACATCTGAATCTACAAGCCATGTACCTCTAAGTAAGTTTTTACATTTTTATAGTGTTTCATGTGAAAATGTATTACATTCTTTGAAACCACAGAACCTTTGATAATAACCCTTTTTTTTAAAAGTGTGTAACTTCAAAATTATCTGTTTGGAGAAAATCAAGTGATAAACAACTAAGTGAAATATTCTATTTGACATAAAACCCATGTTTTACAGTAATGTTCAATAGCAAATTTAAATACACTTTAAAAAATATTTTGTTATATTGTTAAATTTATTTAATTTTTTAATTAATAAATTTTGTTAAATTTATTATAATTTGTAACATTATTTAAATAAATAAAATAAATGGAAAAAATAGTTTTAATTTAAGCAAGTAACAAATCTAAACACAATATTCAAGAAATATCCATTGAACATTTTGAGTTATATATTTTTAGAAACAATATGTAGTTCTCAATGAATATACCAATCTAAGCTCATATCTCTGCTCTTTTGAGGAGGGATTAGCTAACATAAATATAATCAGTGAGGGAGATCATAAATGGCTTGGATTTACATTTTGACAGATTAGTTTATATTTCTATTAGTATGTAACATGACTTTTGAATGTTGATCCAACTGTAACAGTAAAACTTTTTTTTAATTAATAAATGGTAGCTGACAACTAACCATATATATATACTGGACCAACAATCAAGTACTTTTGAACATTCTTAAGCAGTTTTGTTTGGAGCCTGAATTGCCTCCAGTTTGTGTTAAAAGCTTGCTGTCTGTAAAAGAAGTTGATTGATTTTCGAAAAAGAGCTAACTGATGATTTGGAAAGTGTTCTTGATACAATCTTTGTGCTTATTAATATTACAGGAAGCATATATTATACATTAAATGTACATGAGCAATTTGTTAAGTCGGTAAAGTTGTAGTGTGTTTCAGTTTTACTTGCCATACCTTGCTACTAATGAAAGAATAATAATAAATAATGAACATTAATTTACTTAAATTAGCATTATACTTAAGTATTTGAAATGAAAACAAGTAACCTTTTACAACAAAGAACAATAATATGTTGTACCAGTCACTATAAAATAAATACTAACAATGCTAAAAAAAATTAATTATTTAAATAATCTTAAAAATCGACATTATACTTCAAAATACAAAATGTGTAAAAGTAAAATTGCATTTGCTAAAAGTAGTGATAGGCCGGTTCCATTTTTTTCAGTTCTTTACTAAAATCGGTTCCCGGTTCTCAAGTTCCCAGTTCTGAGTACTTTTTGAGTATGTCTCAGAAAACTGTCTAATTCCTTTACTCCAGTGAATCAAACAAATAATATGGATTCTGTCATCAACAAAACAATGCATAATATTTTGGGCATTTAACCAATATGAAGCAAAAGACACCCCAAAAATCGATAAATGACATATTTCCAAAATTAGAGAATTGGTAAAATTTTATTTTGATTTTTTTATGATCTCAGGGTATAATTCTTTACATGTTTTCCGCAAAGAACATATTTACTTTAAGTTTTAAAAACCTATAAAATTTTTCTAAATTGAACAATGTAATGCTCAAATTAGTATGCAACCGAAGAATTTAATTGAAGTTTTCCATGAGAAAATTACAAAACTTATAAGCCTAGAGAAGAAAATTGAAAAATAAACTGCCATTTTAGGTCTGCTTTAGTAATAAAACTTATTAAAACACATTATAACACAGTTGATTGAAATGATCACAGCTAAATTTAAGAGGTTAATGTAACTGTAGTATACCAAAGATCAATAACATCAAATAATAATATAATTGAAAAAGCTTATAGTTATTAACTAATAAGAACTAGTAGTTCTTGTCTTAATTAGTGATTTGAATGAATTAAGAATATATAACTGCTACTCACATTCATAGAAAATAATACCATAGATGTTGTTAGAAATTACAGTACATATATATATATATATATATATATATATATATATATTAATTTAACAAATAACACATTATTTAAAAACACTAGCCAATGCAATTTAACCCTCCAAGTGCTAAAAAGCCCGATCGGGACGAAATAAAGATCGTTCCCAGTGCTAAAGTCCCGATCGGGACAAAATAAACATCGCTTCACAATGCGTAATATATCTCAGTTATTAATTGTTGGATCAACATATACTTTATATAGTATTACTCGGGAATAAATGCTCTATTGAAACAATACATTACAATCTAATCTAGTGATGAATATAATCGAACATGGTTAGTCGAAAAACAGCTGTTATTTTACTCTTGACAGTCGTGAATAGTTTCGCATTGTTGTTTATACTGTGCGTAGGGTCCCGTGTTTTCTTTTGATTTCGTGTTGTTGATGTATATATTTTTGTATGAAAGTTAATTGTAATTAGTATTTAGAAGTAATTATGAGTGAATTAAGTAATTCCAGTGCTATTAGAAATGTTTTGAACGATGAAGATAGTGATTATAGATACGTTGTTTTTATTGTTTATATTGAAAATAAATTTTCATATTGTAAATAAGGGATATGTGTAACAAACAGTTGGAAACAACAGTAATATTGTGTTTTTTGATTTTTTTATTTATAATTGTGAAAAACTATGACTGTAACAATGTTTTTCAAAAAGTGCAATTTTTTCTCTTATGAAAAGTTTCAAACAATACATTTTAATAATTTTTTTATGTACAATAAAGAGCAAATTTGTAGTATTTTTTTTTAATCAGAATTGAATGGAGAACATTTTGTATATAATGGAATTACTTGTTGGTCGTTACTATATGCTAATAAATAGGCGCTAAGTGAAAAATTGAAAAAAATGCTGTTGAAATATTTACAAAAAGTGGTCTATAACTGAGACACCATTAGAGGTAAGTGTTCAAACTTATTTTATTATTGTTCTACATGTTCTACTGAATAAAATTATATATAATAAACCCTAGTTTTAATTAAAAAAATTGAGTTAAATAAAGAAATTTAGCAGTATACGCGGGCAAGCAAAAATGGCCTAGCACTGAGATGGAAAAAAATCAGCACTTGGAGGGTTAAAACATTAAACTGTTGAATTTTTAAAAAAAATTTAAATAAAATTTAACTGTTTTAAAACAAAAAAAGTTCAAGACTATGTTGTTTAGTGCTGACACAATATACTATCTTAAAAATTTATTCTTCAATCTAAATCCCTAGGCGTTTTTTAATGCAATGTTTTATATTACGGTATTTAAAAACATGTTTAAATAAATAAATACTAATATCTCAAATTCAGCATTAAAACCTTTTATTTTTTTTTTTAATACACAACAAAACTAGAAGCATAGTTATCTTCAGAATATGAGACGAGTTGAAGCAGAATGGAATGTTGTCACCAGGTGTTTTTACTGGGCAGGAAGTGATAAGAAAGGGTTACGATAAACAAGGGTGGAGCTCAGATGGAAAGGACAACTGGACTCTTGAACAAAAACTGTGGAGCTCAGATGGAAAGGACAACTGGACTCTTGAACAAAAACTGAATGCATTAATTCAGCATCTTTACTTGGGAATTCCTATTCATTAATGTTATCTGTCTCTTTTCACTTCCTGACGATGGGCTGGGTGGATATTTTGGCTAAGATAAGTTGTTTATCTCAGCCAAATCACATACTAATAAGGAAATGATCTGTTTATATGAATATTTTCTGAATAAGATATTTTGTATATATTGCAGCCAAATATTGTCGTTTGATTGTTCTGTTTATCAGCACTTTTCACACCTGAAGCATACCTGATATAAAAGCTATCTCCCCCTTTACGTTTTGTAGAACCAAAACCGACATTTTTCCATTGGTTCTCGGTTCCGGTTCTTATGTCAAGAAGCGATAAAATCAAGAACCGTCTTTAGGAACCAACCCATCCCTATCTAAAAGCATGCTTAATGTTTGGTCTCATAGTTTACTGTTTTTAATTTAATTTTCTTTAAACATGTATTATTGAACTTATTCATAATTTTTCTTGAACTAAAATGTCTTTTTTAGCAAAATTAGCCATTTAAAATTTGTTTTTGTTAGAAAACTTTATCAGCCACTGTTCTGTGATATATAAATATATATATATATTTTATATATTATCTTTAAAAAATATCAAAGATTAGCAATCACTTAGAAGATTATAATCTAAAATCTATTTTATTAATTTTACTGTATATAGCTCTAACAATCGATGTGCACGTCAGAATCGCTACAGACTTCCATTGGGGTCTCACCTAACTTCGTCCTAGACAGCAGTTCACACATCAATTTGCGTTTAGCTTCAGTTGTGTTTTTCATCTACCCATGAGCCAAGTAAACTCTTATTACGTGCCAAATTGATTGAAACCATGTGGGCCTATTTTTGTCTGTTATTTATTTATTGTTTGTAAATTTACTCTTTATAAGCTTGTCATTTTGTATATATTTTTTGGGGGTTTTTAGGTGTTCCTCGCAGCAAAAGAGGTGAAATTTGGGTCTACCTGGCTGAAAGATATTGTGCTCAGATTCCTCCATTTGAAAATTCTGACTTTCCCAACTATAACACTCCTTACGAAGACCTCCTGAAGCAACTGACATCGCAGCAACATGCAATTCTCATAGACCTAGGTAACTGACATTTCACATCATTACTTGTTTTTTACATATAAATAATATTAACTGACTTAAAAATAGGTTTATTTACTTGTATTCATATTTAACTTGTATTTGAAAAATTACCAATGTATGTCAAAATATTATGACATCGAACGATTGTTTTATTTACATATGTTTTGTACTTAACTCACAGGCGGGTGAGTAATAAAACAGTCCTAGTATTCCCAAGTAAATATTTTTTTTAAATTTTAAGATGTAGATATCTTTAGATTCTAAAATATTTTAACTTAGTCCCAATTTTAGTCATTTTCTTCAGCTCAATTTAGACATTTTAAAATAAATTTCATGTAAATTCACATTTAACCATTTTTGTGCAGCAAATGGATAATCCACAAATAGACACCAATTATTTATAATTCACCTAAATTACAATATAGTGAAAAAAATAATTAAAAAGGAATGGGCAATTATAAAAGACAATATTATTCAATAAGAGACAACTGCAAGAGAATGGGTTTAGCTCATGTGCATTGAGCCCATTCTTTGTCAATAAGGTACAAGGTACCACACATATAACAAACCTCCAAATAGTGGTATTGTTGATGAATCTATAGATACTGAAGATAGCAGCTGCGTTCCAAGTAACACTAGTGGCTACCCAGTTAGATTACTGGTGGATACCCAAGTTGATCATAGCTACTACCCAGATTGATCACAGTCGTTACCCAAGCTGATTGCGAGTGGCTACCCAAGTTGATCACAGCTACTACCCAGATTAATTACAGTCGTTACCCAAGCTGATTACGAGTGGCTACCCAAGTTGATCATGGCTGCTACTCTGGTTGATCATGGTTGCTACCCAAGTTGATCACGATTGCTACCCAAACTGAGCAAGTAGTAAGAGGGGAAATAGGTCTTTCTTTTGACAGCCTGTTTGTTTGGGACAAACAAACTACAATTTTGTATTTTGAGGTTAGAATGTTTGTATGGTTCCAATTTATTAGAGTTGTACATTCTAATAAAAAATGGTAACTTATAAATAAATAAAATGTTTAAAACGATAACTTATAAACATTATATTTTAAATTACTATATGTTTTGAACAAGAAACAAAGATATAAAATATTTGTTTATTTTTATTAACTATGTAAATATACATAATATAATATGTTAAAATTTAAATTTTTTCTGTTTATATTTTATAATGAAGAATCACTGACATTTTCAATTCTATACAACAAAAAAAACAACATATCTAGAGCTGTTTTTGTT
This sequence comes from Stictocephala bisonia, assembly GCA_035578905.1. Lineage (NCBI taxonomy): Eukaryota > Metazoa > Arthropoda > Insecta > Hemiptera > Membracidae > Stictocephala > Stictocephala bisonia. The sequence continues at coordinate 6,511 of JAQJVL010000316.1, forward strand.
AATGACTTTTAAATATGCAGTTAAAAGTGGAAATGATATGCCAAAGGATTCAAATTCTTTGTTTAGTACATGTCTAGAGCATATAAAGAATATTAATTTGTGCCAAGTTTCATGGTCCAAATCCTTATAGTTTTTTGAGGAATTGTGATAAGTCAATTATTGGTATTTGGCTTTTATATTTATTGATACATTTCAGAATGTCTGGTCATATTCTTTACTTTAAGTTAAACAATTCTCTCATTTCAGTTCCATTACCAATGTAAAGTTTTCTTCTTATATATTTAAAATTAATTATTTTGGTATTTTATTGATTTAATAAAATATAACTATTTTCAAAATTTATTTCACTTTTTGATGATTGTTTTTAATTATTATATTTTATTTAAAGCAATTCTTTAATTATTTATAGATTCTTTTATGTTGTATTTCTAGCCCAGAGTAAAAAGTTAATTCAAGTTCTGAAAGGAAGTTTGCTTGTGGAGTGCAAATGTTTGGCAATATTTTGGGGGATAATTATTATTCTGCATAATACTGTATAGTGTCTATTGATTTTGGACAATAGTACACTATATTTCACCTCAAACATAAAAAATGTAGTATAATTTATATAATTTAACAGTTTTCCCACTGACCACTGTTGCGAATATGTTTGGAATATTATTGATAAAGCTAACAATAAGACTTATATTTTATTTTGATTATTTCAGGGCGAACGTTTCCAAACCACACATACTTTTCATCACCCCTTGGCCCAGGGCAGCTGGCACTCTACAACCTTCTCAAAGCCTACTCCCTCTTGGACCCCCAAGTGGGCTACTGCCAAGGTCTATCCTTTGTTGCCGGTGTTTTACTCCTTCATGTAAGCTGTGAACTGTATTTAGTAGAACTTTATTAGTAGTATATTACATTGATTTAATTATTTAAAAATTACTCTCAAGTTATCCCGAAAGATCCTCTAAACCTTAATTATTAGTACTTGATTTTTTGTGATGATCTTAGCTAGTGTTTATTTTTTGCCATTCCATTTGATCCTTTTTTAATGACTTTTACGCTTACCCTGCTGAACATTGTTGTTATTCTGGTCAAAGTAAAGGGAAGAGAAAGCTTTTTATTTATTAAAAACTCAATATATGCTTAATAAAAAATGTCAATACCAGATTGCCACTGCATGGTTTCATCGTAATATATTTTTAAAATAAAATGATGAATTTTAGATAGCATTTTTGTGCAGTGTGTTGACTAGCATAGATTAGCCTCTGCCTTGTATTTTGAATTACAGTAGACTCCCGATTATCCATGATGAGTGGCTGACCCTTCGTGAATAATCAAAATCGTGGATAATCCAAAACTAGCCTAAAATTGCCTGGCAATGACTAAAATCAACTCTGAAACAAAACCGAGCCCTACATTACACCTTACTATGAGTTTAGGTTTAAAAATAAAACAATTAAAATACAGTGGTAAAGTACATACTGACATTTAATTAAGTATCACTTGAATAACATAACAACATTTTAATGAAAGTAAAACAAACACTTTTATTGTTGGGTTGAAAAGAAATCTTTTATCGAGTTTTGATTCTTAGCGCTAGACTCTTTTCTTACAATGCTTGCACAAATTTTTCGTAACACCATAATATCACACGCTGTTGTGTCTTGTTCCCCCTCTAGGAAGTCTAGTAGTCCCTCCACATAAGACTGTGCAGTTGCGTAGGTTATTTTTGGATCAACAGTAATTTTTTCTTCTTCTTCACTTTTGCTTTCGCTATCAATTCCTTGTGCACGCCTCAATATTTCCTCGTCACTAACTAACTTGAATGCTGGCAATAATAAATCAACATTCATCCAATCATTAATGTTATCAACATCAACATTTTCTCCACCTGGTACAGTCTTAGCTAATGCAGCTAAGTCAGCTTGGTCGTCTGTCTCAAAACCAATAAAGTTCTCTCCTTGTTTAATATCTGGAAGAATTTTTCTTCCAAGACTTTGTTAGCGTGGAAGATTTTATTTTTTCCCATGCATCAACACATTCATAAATCGCATCCAAGATAGTGAAATTAGTTTTCAAAAATGATTGTAAGTCATTTCCCTCATGGATGAGTTTTTCAATAGACTTGAACAGTAGTGACGGTTAAAGTTAGCGATCACGCCCTGATCCACAGGCTGTATTAGAGCCATTACATTTGGTGGTAGGTACTTGACGGTGATTATCCCATCTTCTGACTGCAAAAGGTTCTCGCTTGGGTGAGAAGGTGCGTTATCTAGAGTAAGGACAGCTGTTTCTGGAAGTTGTTTTGATTTTAAAAACACACATACCTCAAGACAAAATTTTTTATAAAACCAATCATGAAAAATGATCTTATTCATCCATCCTTTTTTTCTGTCCGTAGTAATGAACTGGCAAGTTTACTGATCGTGTTCCTTTAAAAGATGGTGGTTTGTCGGCTTTTCCCATAACTAGAAGCTTAAGCTTATGCGTACCGGTGGAATTAGAGCAACACATCACTGTTAATCTTTCCTTGCTTGCTTTGTGACCAGGGGCACTTCGTTCATGTTCTGCAGCTAGGGTTTTTGATGGGAGACATTTCCAAAATAATTCAGACTCGTCGACATTGTATATTTGTTCTGGTAACAAATTGTTGTCTTTACATATTTTTGAAAATCTACACGTAATATGTATTTTCAAAAATTTATCTGCTGCCTCTTTGTTGCCACTTAATATTTCTCCTTGAATATCCAGTTCTCTTATTCCGTGCCTTTTTTTTTTAATCATGTCAACCAACCACTTGATGTGTCAAACTGGCTCACTAGTCCTAAAGATGTGAAAAAATCCTTTGCTTTTGTGGCAAAAATAGGACCATTTACAGGATTTCCTATTGCTCGCTGGTTGTTGAACCATTCTAATAATGCCTTATCTAGGTCATCGTAATTTGATTGTTTCATTGTTTTTCGGTTCTTCATAGAAGATGATGATTCTGACGAACACGCAAACTTTAGCAAAGCTTCCTTTTGCTGTATAATACCACACACTAATACAATAATAACTTCATTATATAAGTTATTATTGTATTAGGGAGCCAACAAGCTGTTATTTAGTTGTTTTTCATGTCTGAATGGTTAATATTTGCTGTGTGTGAATGAATTGCTCATGTTGCCGCGGTAGCCCTACCATCACCCGCGTGCCGTGCCTTGCAGCCTCTCTGGATGTCTGGACCTAACCCTAACTCACCCGGCGAGGGCGCTCTTCCTCTGCTACAGTTCATTAACCGGATAACATCGCCTTATCATGGTCTGCTCCAAGATAGCACATGTCAATTCGCAATCACTTCTAAGTCATATTGACGAGTTTAGAGACCTATTTAGCCCTTGTTCTTTTGACTTAATGTTAGTTTGTGAAACGTGGCTGAAACCAAATACCACTGATGCAAAAGTTGGTCTTCCTAGCTACGCATTATTTAGGAATGACAGGGTCCATAATGTTGGTGGCGGTGTTGCTATATACTCTAAATCCAACCTTAATTCATTCATTTTACTTTGCTCGGATACTTTCCAACCTGGCCGACCAGAGTTTATGTTTCTTAACGTTTATGTTTCTTAACATTTCTGTTGGTGTAACACATGTCCTTGTCAGTGTGTGTTATAGGGCACATCATCTTGGGTATCTTGCTGAATATGAACTCGCACTGCTAGACCTATTGCCTCGCTACAGTCATGTCATTTTCATGGGTGACTTCAATACTGACTTACTGGGACCACTTACTTACGACAAGACTTTTTTTAACAAATATGTTTCAATCATTTAGTATGACTATACTGCCACTAAAAGCTACTCATCACACTTCTACAGCCGACAGCTGGCTTGACGTTATGGCAGTTTGTGACCCTGATCTAGTTGCATATCTCAGTCAAGTTCCAGCTCCTGAACTTTCAAAGCATGACCTTATTTTCTGTGTTTACAACCTTCATCCTCAAAAGCAGAGTGCCAAATTTGTCCAATGCAGAGATTATAATAGCATTAATTCTGATTCACTTATCTTTGATGCAATGTCATGGAATGATAGTATTCAACTTACCAATATTGACACAATGGTCAATAAGTTCAACGTATTTATGAACTATCTTCTTGATCTACATCTCTACTTATAAAAAAAAGGATTACAAAAAAGCCCGCACCCTGGATCACAGATCAAATACGTAGAATGCAAAAGCAACGAGATGCATGCTTCTGAAAGGCAAAAAGATCTAAATGTGCCCATGATTGGGATGCATATAAGAGATTAAGAAACCAACCCCAGCAACAGATCCGTAACTCTAAAATTAGACACTATTACCAATCATTATCTGACAAGAAAAAGTCTAGTAAATCACTCTGGACAAAAGTTAAGGAGCTGGGGATTAGGAAATCAAACCTGACTGTTTCCATCAACATCAATCTTGGTGTTATTAATGATTATTTCACTAATATTCCTATTGATTTTTCAAAAGCCAAAATTTACGTCAATAAACTAACCAGTTCTCCTTTTCCTAGGCCTTTCCATAAATTTTCATTCCATTTGGCTACTGATGAAGAAGTGCTAAAAACCTTGAATTGGACAACCAGTAACGCAGTCGGAGCTGACAGTATTCCAATAAAATTCATCAAACTTAACCTACCAATCATTACAGCTATATTTAATTTTTCTTTAATTTCAGCTATTTTCACTAGTGCCTGAAAGTCTGCTATTGTTCAACCTTTGCCTAAAACTTCAAATCCTCTATCTCCCTCTGATTTAAGACCAATAAGTATTCTTCCCGCCCTGTCCAAATGCCTTGAGAGAATTGTTCATAAGCAAATTTATGATAATCTTTCAAACAGCAAACTAATATCTAACTTTCTATCTGGCTTCCGCCCTAATCACAGCACTACAACAGCCCTTCTGAAAATCACTGTTGATATATGGCATGCAATGGACAAGAGTAATCTTTCAATACTAACACTTTTTTGACTTCTCTAAAGCTTTTGACTGCATTTACTATCCCTTACTCCTTATGAAACTTAATTAGTATATTAAGAGAGATAGGACATCAGCAAACTTACCTTAAAAGACAAGTTCACTAACATCAGAGTAGTAGTCACAAACACAAAATACACAAAAGCTCATTCATTTGATTCATTTCAGTGTCTCTCTCTCTCTCCCTCTACTCACCTGAAGAAAATGCCAGTGGTGTTGAAAATTTGTGAGCTTTTGTGTATTTTGTGTTTGTGACTACTACTCTGATGTTAGTGAACTTGTCTTTTAAGGTAAGTTTGCTGATGTCCTATCTCTCTTAATATACTAATTCCTGGCCTAGTGCCCTTTAACCTAACTTATGAAACTTAAAAAATATGGGTTTTCTGATAGCTGTGTGGACTGGATCGGGTCCTACTTGTCGGGTCGTCGCCAGTGTGTGCGTACTGGACAGGGCACGTCCGGATGGAAACCTGTGATCAGAGTTGTGCCACAGGGATCCGTTCTGGGACCTCTGCTTTTCTCACTTTACATTGATGATGTAACATCTTACATATGCTTCTCTAAATATCACTTGTACGCTGATGACTTACAGATTTACCAACATTTCTCTATTGCTGTGTCCCACCGAGCGGTTTCACAAATGAACCTTGATATTGCTGCAATAGCTGCTTGGGCTCAGAGATATGGACTAATGTTAAATGATAATAAAACCAAGACTATCCTTATTATTTTAGACTACTTCGACAAATCAATTTCACTAACTTCCCTATACAGTGTAAAGAATCTAGGACTTACTATATCCGAAACTTTGGGCTAGACTAATCATGTTACGTTGGTATGCAGTAGGGTGTTTGCTGGCATTCACAGTCTTAAACGATGTGCTTCCTATCTGCCATATTCTGTTAAAGTGATGCTGGTATAAACTCTGATTCTGCCTCACTTCAACTACTGTGACGTGGGGATCAATTACATGATTGTTAAGCTCTCGGACAGGCTTCAAAGAGCACAGAACTTCTGCATTAGATTTATATTTAATTTAAGATCATGTTTCTCCATTCTTCAAACAGCTAGGTATGCTCAAACTAAAACAATTCCGTGAATACCACATCCTTATTCTTGTGTTTAATATTTTAAACACTAGATCTCCTAAATACTTTTCCAGCGTTTCAAGTTCATCTCCGAAATCAGCACCAGAAATAAATGCCAGGGAGCCTGCCAACTATCAGTGCCTATTCATTACACCAATCTCTATAGCAACTCTTTTACCGTTTCTGCTTGTCGTTTATGGAATTTGCTGCCTGATAACATCAGGACCATTGATAAGCACACTCGTTTCGGGTTGGAGATAAAGGACCTGCTTCTGCGAGGCCAGTAGGGGTGGGAGGGGGTTGCGGTGGTCGTGGTTTATGAGTGATTTGTATGTGTGTGGGATGTATGATATTATAAATGATTAATTCTGAATATTGATTTATGTCTATAATATTTTAATATCAGTAATTATGTTTTGCCATTTTTATCAACAAAATGTTAGATAAAAGTTATTGTTTTAGGATATACAGTAGAACCTCTTTAATCCGGCAGGTTTGAAAGCTTTCCGGATTAAAGAAATTTCCGGACTATGGAGGTTATTTATAAAATTATAGGAGGTGTATAAAGAATAACATAATATGCACAACAAATATTTACTGTATGTATATATTATTTAAACATGAGTTATTTAAACAATCTAAATCAATATATAGGTACAGGAGAAATATTAAAATGCATTTTTAAGTACAGTACATGATGAAATAAATTTGAATACAGTATGAAATACAGTACAGTACTGTACTATAGTATTTGTGGTTTTTAGCAACAGACACTGTCAGATGGCTGGAAAAAATATCTAATCTATTTGCTTCTTGCAACTATTTTTTTTACTAGCTGTCGAGTTGCTCACTTTACAATGTTCATTGTGAAGGCAATTCTGTAATTTGTGTCTATTGCTGTTGATGCCGGATTACAGACAATTCCGGACTATAGAATGCTGGATTAAGGAGGTTTTACTGTACAAGTAGATATTTAAGAAACTGTACAATTGACTTTATATATTTCATATAGTTAAAAAAAAACACATTGTTTTTGGAAATAAGTTTGAGTGGAAGAGATGACTTAATAGTCCTAACTCAGCATAATAAAGACAATTTTCATTTCACTTTCGCTTCGTAAACATTATTCTCAACGGTAATTGCTTTAACCCAATACCCTTTTTGAAACTTTGAAATAATCTCTAGCTTCTTCTCAATAGGTAACACTAGTCTTTTCCATGTATCCATCTTGTAAATCAGTCAATAAGCACTTCCACACTGCACAGACTACTGTACACAACTGACTCACAGTGGCAGACGGCAGTGAACTCAAAACAATAGTGTGCCACTGCCACGCCTGACGTGACTTATCAGTGGCAGGCAAAGTACATTGTATCATTATTTCTATCATAATAACATCATTGCTTAAACTATGTACTATTATGTGCTTTAATTTTTTTTTTTTTCACGATCGTGGTTGATCCGCAACGTGGTTAATCCACTCATGGATAATCAGGAGTCTACTGTATATTGTTTGCTGTGTTTTAGATTTCTCCTTTCTTGCATGCTTATGTAGACTAGGTATGGACAGGAGGATATTTTTAGGTTAGGGATGAGATCAAGAGGAAAATTTCCTCCAGAATTTTGAAAAATTTTTGGGAGGAAGATTTTCCTGGTTGAGAACAAGCTGAAACATTTATTGATAGTAAGGATTATTGTTATGTGTTGTTAAAACATGTAAATACACATTTGCACTAATGTAATATAAATTTACATTACATTCATGTCAAACATGAAACTCAGATATATACCTTGAAGTCACTGATTTAGGATTGTCTAGTCCTAGTATTTATTTTATATAGTTTTGGTTTTAAATAATTATTTACCCACACTTCCATTTACAAAAGATTGACATACATTTAAATAAGTAGCCTAATTTAAAATTATAATTTGCTACTTGGATGTAAACTACTGTCAGAGTAGAAATAATGTCTACTTGAGTATGAAGGTTGAAAAACTCTGCCTATGAAAAATACAATGTTTTTTCTGTTTTTTTTTATTTTTTTTTTTTTTTTTTTTTATTTAATTGTACGTTATGGCATGTGCATTTTTTAATTTTATAATAAGTTTTAGTCATTTTTTCTTAGTTTGTATAAAAAACATGCCGTGATTTCATGTAGTTTTTAATGTACATCAAATTGTCACTTTTATCAATAAAAAGCCTGTCAATGTATCACTGCTATATTTGAATACATGGTTGACAAGATTTGTTTCTATAAGTTATACAAACTTTGAATTTTAACCGTACAAGAAAAAATGTTTTATCAATTTCCTGAAACAACATATTTTTGGCTTCTAGAGGTTGTAAAATTAATTACATGGTCACATTTTAATCCTTATAAAATTTATAGTTACGATACATTACTTTTATTTGCTTAAGTAAATGCAGTGATTTTAAATTTATCAATTTAAAGTGATCTTATCAATTTCCTGAAACAAGTTTTCTTGGTTTTTAGAGGTTGTAAAATGAATTACTAGGTTACGTTGTAATCCTTATGAGATGTATAGTTATGATATATTACTTAAAAACACGTAAATAAGTGCATTTATAAAACTTGAAGGTAACACTCCTATAAACCGCATATTAAAATATAAATATGATGCATTAAAATATTTTTGAGCAATAAAAGTTCAAAATTTGATGCACATTCAAAACAAAATTCCAGTACTTTTTTGTTCCAACTAGAATATAAATTAATAAAACTTATAATACAATTTTAAAATGCATATGTCATAACATACAATTAAACAAGTAAAACATTGGTGTGATTGGATTTTGTATGGGCTTTTAAGTTTCTTAGTAAACAACTTTCAAACTCGGGTATACATAGTTTCTGCACTAACTGTAAGTATTCCCTGGAGAGAATTTTGAGCCCAACATTTTCTAATTTAGATTCTTAATGATCTGTCTTGCGGTTTAGATGTCTGAAGATCAGGCATTCCTCATGCTACGGCACCTGATGTTTCGGCGGCAGCTGAGGGCCCAGTACCTTCCAGACATGGAGGCACTGCAGATCCAACTTTACCAATTGTCGCGGCTCCTCCATGACACCACCCCAGAACTATATACCCACTTAGATCGGCACGAAGTAGCACCAACACTGTTTGCTGCACCCTGGCTCCTTACTGTTTTTGCCTCTCAGTTTCCTCTGGGATTTGTCACCAGAGTCTTCGGTGAGTCAGCTATTACTGAATTTAAATAGACTGAAATGAATGAAATTAAATTAAAAATGTTTTTATTGATCACTAAAAATATGATACGAATAGGAGGTCACGGCTGTTGAGTTCTCTCTTGCACCTAACCATAAGTTGAAAATAATAGAGATAATATGTTACGTACTAAAATGGAACATATATAAATAAAATAGTAATATAAAAATTAAGATATTGAGAGAAAACATTAATAGAAACAAATAATAATCTGTACTTTGTTTGGTAATAAATAATGAAGAAAAAATTAAGCTTTATTGAGTTTTCAATCACAAACATTCACTCATCTTCATACGCTTCCTAATTCATGAGTCCATAGCTAGTGCCACGAAATTGCCAATTGTTACAGTCCCAACTATTTGCTGGCCTTATTTGCTCCAAGCTCCTTCATTTATCAAAAACAACTGTAAACCAAGTATAGTCACCACATTTGCATGTTTTTGTACGTGGACACTACTATAGAAGTCAGTCGGGTGTTATGCCAGAGAGAAAGAACATAATCTCAGACTTGTCAGTTTGCCGAAAGTCAGCCACATTAACCCGGAAGTGGTCGCGCTTATAATGCAATCTATTATGGTCGCTGCAGGTCACAATTACCCGCAGTTAAATAGTTAGTATATTTCCATTGAACCTATAAAACCCCTTTCCATTGATTTGATTATTATCTTAGACTCATGGTAGCAATAAAAACCATGTTTTTGTCAATAATATTTAATGGTACACATTTTTTGCAAAATTTAACAAATTACATGTCAAAAAGTCATATTTTTGCTATATGTTAATACTATAATTTATAAAATGAAAAAAGCCAATCTTTTCAAACTTATTTAGTTTGTTTGGTATACTAGTAGGTATAACTAACGAAATAGATTTAACTGGTTTTCTCTGGCTTTTTCTGTTCGCCTGAAGATTCATCAATCTTCCTACTGTAGTGCATAGTAAATGTGACAAGGACAATTTTCCGTGGTTTTGGTACATAAGAAACAAGAGATGTTATGTTCTTGTCGAAGCCAAACATAGATGAATTGACATGTCTTTTCTTTTGTCTCCAGAAATTCCTTTGTTATCTCTTGATTTTTCTACCGTCCCAACGGATGTTAGCTTGTGTTTTGTGAGTAGTTTTTCACACAATGGAAAGCTGGTGAACCAATTATCAAATGTGACATTTCACTTATTTCCACTTATTGGTTCAACAAGTCTATCGACAACTGAGCTGTCTTTTGGTCTACGTTCTGGAGGAATCTGGAATTTCTGGATAGCACTAAAACCATTGTAGTTTCTGTCTATCACTCTCCTAATGGTGATCCTTATCGATTCCTTAGAATTCTAGAATTGTTTTTAAATTTTATGTCACAATGGAACTATTATGATATTCTAATAGGGGGTGATTTTAATGGTAGTTTTGATGTGACAAAAAATAGCAAAACCTCAAGGGAGCTGCTTAACTTGTTTAAACAATATAATTTCTATCACTATAATAACACACCTACTAGAGGCAACAATTGCCTAGATAATATTTTTATTTTAAAACAACATTTAAAAATTCAAATTGTAACAACTTTTCACTTTCCCTTTTCCGACCATGATGGAATTTTGGTTCAAACAGATTTTAATTCAAATAATTCTAATTTCAATGGCAGTTTTACAACATCAAAGCACTACCAGATAAAATTTTACTTGCCTAAGAAAAATATAGAAGTTTTATCTTCATGTTTAGCCTCACATGACTGGTCATTCTTGCTACACAAGTGTAGTTATGAATCGTCAGATACTATGTTTTTACACATATTTAATGTTATAATAAATCATTTAAACTATTACTCAAGAACTATTAAAGTGAAAACTGAAAAACCAAAGAAAAGGAAGTTGAACCAGGATTGGTATACATTTGAATTGGCTGAAATGAAAAATAGATTGTTATTTTTAGATTGTCTAATGAAATGTAATAATGATAAAAACAATTGTGATATTAAATTAAGTTTTGCAAAATTAAAACATCAATACAGAAAATCTATTAATGAAGCAAAGTTTGTCACAAATGTTAAATATATTGAAGTTAGCAAAAACAAATGCAAAGCTGCATGGGATGTTATTAAATATAACACAGAAGTCAACAAGAAAAGTGAGCCTAACATTGAACCTGATGTATTGAACAGGTATTTTATTAATTCAGTTAGGGAAATAAAAATTAAAACAAATTGTAAATTTCCAAACCTTTTAAGTGATGACAATAGGTCTACCCATAATAGTTTAAATCATTTTAAATGGTCAGCAGTAACAGAAAAAGATGTTCTTGATGCTGTTAAAAATATGAAAAATTCAGATAGTAATGATTTTTATATGTCAAATAATTTACTGAAAAGAATTATTGTTGGTTTGACTGAACCTCTAGCAGTATGTGTAAATCGTCTGCTTAGTGATGGCATTTTTCCCAATCAACTTAAAATTTCTCGTGTGTGCCCAATTTACAAAAATGGACCAAAACACAATCCTCAGAGCTATCGACCTATATCAATAATCCCGGTACTTGGAAAATTAATTGAACAGTTAGTATACAAACAAATTTACTCATTTTTAGAAAACAACAATATTTTTAATTCATCACAATTCGGCTTTAGACAGGGCAGATCAACGTTCAATGCTTTAGATAACTTAGTCAGACAAATTCACCTATCTTTTGAAGACAAAGCCTTTGCGCAGGCCACTTTTTGTGACCTGAGCAAGGCTTTTGATTGTGTTGAAAGTAAAATTCTAATTGCAAAATTAAAATATTATGGTTTCTGTAAACCATCTTTAAAATTTTTTGAATCCTATTTAAACAACCGTAGGCAAACCGTTTGTGTCAATGGAAGGTGGTCAAAAGAATTGAAAGTGGAGTGGGGTGTCCCACAGGGCTCTGTCCTGGGTCCCCTCCTATTTTTGATATATATCAATGATCTTCCATCGACAATTGATTCTAAAATTATTCTTTACGCCGATGACACAACTTTCTTTAACGTAAGCAAAAACATTAATGATCTGGAAATTATGGCTAATGAGACTCTTTCTAAAGCTTTAAATTGGTTTAATTCGAATGGATTTTTGCTAAATTGTAATAAAACAAAAAACATACTATTTCATCTTAAGCCTAGTTCTATTTCATTGGATGAAAATTTTGTGGATTCGATTAAATTTTTGGGGGTTTATATTGACAATCAGCTAACCTGGAACGATCACATAGACTATTTAAATAAACGACTATCAAGGGTAATTTATCTTTTGAATAGATTGAACGATATTGTACCAAAAATTTATATAAGAACAGCCTATTTTGCATATTTTCAGTCTGTATTCAGGTACGGTTTAGTTCTTTATGGTAATTGTACCAGAATTAAAGAACTATTAACTTTACAAAAAAAAGCTTTAAGAGTTCTTAAGAAATGTGACTCCAGAGAACACTGCAAACCACTTTTTATTGATTTCCAATTTCAAACCATTATAAATCTTTACATATTTAACTTGGTTACTTATACTATTACAAATTCAGAATTCTTAAAATTCAAACAATCTTTCCATAACTATAATACACGTGGAAAGAAAAATGCTAAAATTGACTTTTATCGTTTGAATAAGACTCTGGATAGTCATATAGTATTGTCCCTTAAAATTTACAATTTTTTGGAACCTAAAATTAATCAGTACTCTTTTTCTGAATTCAAAAATAAATTTTACTGCTGGCTTTTAAAAAACCCATTTTACAATTTAGATGAATTTTTTAACGCAATTGACCTTAATTTTTAATTTTTAAAGTACACATTTTTTATTACTAATTTGACTTTAAAGTCTACTGGTAGATTCATAAATAGTCTAATTTTAGTAATTAGTATGTATGACACAAGCTATTGCAATAGCTGCTGCTATGACATTGTCAATGATGTAAAATTTGTGTGGCAAATAAAAATTATTATTATTATTATTATTATTATTATTATAATCCTGGCCGCAGCTTTCCAACATATAGTTTTAGGATGTATACATGATTTTACATCCTAAACATCCAACATCATGTGTAGGATGTAAAATGTACGAGAATCGACTAAAGAAAACACTTTTAAGCCGTATTTAGCAGGTTTATTCCTCAAGTACTGTCTAAAGGGACACTTGCCTCAGAAGGCCCACAACATCTCATCAATTGTTGTGTACTCACCCACAGAAAAGTGTTCTTTGGATTTGCTCACTACAAAATCAAATATCTCCCGAATCGGAACTAATTTTTTGTCAATATCTTTTCTCTGTCTACGAGTCGTCTAGTGGTCAAACCGTAGCATTCTAAGTAAAAATCTAAATCTCTTAATCGACATAACACATCACAAAATGTCAATGCCAGTTCCCTCATCACACAATTCCTCTGTATTTCCAAATGTGAGGATTTCAAAACACCTGAGTAGTACAGAAGTCCAATCAATGCCTTCATTTCTTCTACGGAGGTGTTCTTAGTGTCTCGATCTTTTCCGTATTTTTCTTTGTTCAGATCAATGAACAGGTTTGTATAATTTACAATTTTCTTTAACAAGTCATCAGTAAAAAACATTTCTAAGCATTGAGTGGTTTTTTAGCGTTTCTAGCAGCTCCTTTGGTTCCTGGTAGATGAATGATAATATTTCTTTGTCTGGTCCGAATATTCTGTGGGGGCTCAAATGATTTTCACTTTGTTTTTCCATCCCTACTGAGAAAACGTCCTCTGTACGCAGAGGTACATCATCTTCTGAAGAAGATAGATTAGCGCTGACTTCCTCCTCACCTGCGGTTTGTTTGACAATGAACGATGTGTCATTGTCAATCGTTCTTTCTTCAATTGGATCTATGTCACTTCCGTAGTCGGACTCAATGTCATCAACATCAGAAGAAGGTGTCTGAAGTAGCGTCGATATGTGTTCCTTCAATAATTGGGTTTGAGGAAAACTCAAACTTTTACTCAGTGCACTATCCATTTTTTTCACTTTTCTTCACACTTCTTATAACAACAAACGTCCAAACGATGGGTTTAATCACAGTACACATAAAATAGTCTAAAGATAGGATTTTAACAGAAAAATAAAAATTAGGCATTTAAAACTTTTGTCTCACTAAGTAGTCACTGTGGGTCGTGGTGACCCGTACATATGTATCACAGCCGAATGAGACGCAGAAACTAAACAAAAACAACTGGTGGTTGTAGGGAGTAGGTAGGCAGTATGATAGAGGGAGAGGTCGGTTTGACCTACTTTTAGTACATTCAGGGCAGCAACAACAGACGCCCACGGGTCACTATGACCTGCAGCGACCACTCCTGGGTTAAGTCAGAGGTCCCTTACTTGCTTTGGCTTTTGATAAATGGCCCTTTTTAAGACTGCACTTGTACATCTACATTCAGCACACTGATCTGACACCCATATTCACCAATATTTTCAAGATCAGCATCTTATTAATAAATAAATTAAAAAATTATGAAGAAAATTGAAAATTAGCAAAATGACTGATATTATTTTTTTTATTGTATTTTTATGAATCCCAAAAACACATTATTACAAAGGGCTTATTTGAGCATGGGATGAATTATATGATATCCTTTATTTTGTTTTCAATATTTAACCATGCAGGTAATGTGTGAATATAGAACAATAAATCCCTATATCAATTATTATTATAATATATCATATCAATTAATATTATAATATATAAATTATTATTAAATCCCTATAGTATTATTAACAAGAAAAACCATCAAATATATCATAGTATAATGTTTATAATGTTTCAAATTAAAACTTCATTTTAAATTCATTTTTGAAAACCCCTGGAGAATCATGTTTGAATCAATACAAGTTTTTTTTCTAATTCGTGGAAAGAATCACCTGTGATAAAACTGTTGCATCATCTGCAAATTAACAAATCTCGGATGATATAGATATTTTTGCTATATAATGTATAAATAGATTAAATACTATTAGTCCTTATGGAACCTTGAGGACTCCAAATAGTATTTCATTTTCTTTTGAATGTAGGCCTACATAAATCTATTATCCTTTTCATTGCTATATTGAATCTTGACTTTTTTTAAGAATATGTTAAGGAATGTTATAAATCACTCTAAAGCAACTACTCTAATTCCATAACCAAACAACTTTTCTAATAAAAGTTTATGGGAGTATCAAAGCTTGTATATTTTTCTTATTATCTAAAGCTGATACAGTTTGACATATGGCATCTATATTTGACTTTTTTACAGAATTCAAATTGTTTCTCCGATAATGTATTATGATTTGTCTTATGAAAGGAAACGAGTTAAATTATATATAGTTCATTGCAGGAGAATTTTAAGTATATTTGTTATGTGTTAAATGTTGCTTCAAACTTTTAACAGTGCTTCAAACTTCAAGATTATAATCATACAGTGAGAAAATATAATCTTTGTTTCAAACTGAGGCTAATTTGTCTTTTGAAAATGGTGAGAAACTGGGAATGACTAGCAAATATAATTCAAAATTTATTTTTACTTTTAATTAATATCAAAGCCTTTGAACCTTCAGGATGTAAATCTCAGTAGTTAAGTTTCTTAATTCTGTACTCTAGATAGTTTATAATGCCTGCATTTGTATTGCACGCAGATCTGTTGTTCCTGGAAGGCAAGGAAGTGTTGTTCCGGATTGCCCTGTCTCTGCTCACATATCACAAAGACGGCCTGCTCGCATGTGATAGCTTTGAGCAGATTATGAATTACCTGAAGACTAAAGTGCCTGAAGTCAATAAGCCTATCATGGATAAGATACTTAAAGAGGTATAATACATGAATTTTTTAAACTGTTTTTAAAATGAAAAATGTTTTGATTCATGCATAAATTAAAAAGTAGCATCTATTCTTCAATTTCTTTACTTGTCAAATGACAAGCTTGAAGCCAATCTTGAATAAGGAGGATGGTTGTTTTCATAGGTACATTGGGGTATAGTGAAGTGACATCAAATGATATTATGTATTCGTCATCTTCAATTTTGGTATTTTTTATTAAATTTAAAAATTCATAGCTAATTTTTACTGAGAATGAAGAGAATTGCGGTAGCTCTTTTAACCTGTTCTGTAACCATTTAGATAGTAAATATGTTGGAGAGTTAATGGAGGCAATAATAGGTCTCATTTATTTTCCAGATTTGTAGAATTTTGGTAAACAATATGATTTTGGAAGTATGGGGTTTGGTACGACAAGTTTTTTGCTAAGCAATATATTACATTGTTTTAAACATTCTGAAGTTGAATTTGTAAATTTTTATATTGGATTTTTTGGAGAATGTATATAGGGATCCTTATTTACCATAGTTTCAACTCTACTGTAATATTCTTCTATGTCTAAGATTACAAACATGTTGCTTTTATCTGATTTTAAATAGAAAACATTTTTTCTTTGTAGATTTTTTAAAACTTCAGTATTTTTCTTTTCTTCATTTAAAATATTACGTTTATCTTCTTTGTTTGTGATTGTTGAGTAGATATCAGATCTAATCATTGACTTTTATTTAAATTTAAATGTTGAATATTTGTTTCAATATTTATTACTAATTATTCAAAATCATTTTTATCTTGAAAATTAAAATTTAACCCTTTATTCAAAAGAGATATTTCATTTTGTGAGAATGATTCAGAAGATAGGGTTTGAATTAAAACTTGATTTGGAAATACATTTGTATTGTTGTTTTGATTTGTCTCATTATTACTTTTTAATCTATTCAACTTCTTCTTCTCAAGTTTCTTAATTTTTTTTTATTACATTTATATTCAATACTTTGTAGCAAGTTTTCATAATTTTCTTCAAATATATTGTAATGAACAGGTAATAAAGGCTTGGTTACTTTTAAATGTTGTTCCATAAATTTATACTCAAAAAGTAACTTCATTGAAAAAAAACCATAATTTAACATTTATTATGAATTTCTTGACTGTGATGACAATAGAGATAATCATTTATTTTTTTAGTTTGTCTAACACAATGTTTGTTCTGCATAGGTGTTCCTGTCAGACATTTCCAAAAAGTTACTTGAGTATGAGGTGGAGTATCACGTGCTGCAGGAAGAAGCAAACACTCCTCGGCCAGAGACTAAGAGGTTAAAACAGCTGGAGCACACCAACAAACAGCTGGTGGTGCAGAACAGGTGTCTTTCAGAACAGTTAGAGGTAGGTTTTGATAAATCTTTTTTTTTTAGTGTGCCAATTCATACAGATTTTGAATGTACCTTTTTAAACTAGTTTATGATGTCAGGTGCTTTTTAAGACTTCTTATTACCTAGGTATTTTGATCATTTACTTCATATTTATGTTTGTTTATTCAATTGTCTTGTATAATAATATTATACAAGTATATATGTGAAATCTAGTTTATGATGTCAGGTGCTTTTTAAGACTTCTTATTACCTAGGTATTTTGATCATTTGCTTCATATTTATGTTTGTTTATTCAATTGTCTTGTATAATAATATTTAAGATGGCACAAGTATATATGTGAAATCAGATTGTTATAGTAGAATATAATATTGAACTTGAACCTAAATGTTTTAAGCAATATTGACTTTATATTTGGATTAAATTTATTAATTATAATCATTGAAAATTGCTGTGCTCTTTTCACATTTCAATGCAAAAAATTCCAGACCTTTTTTGTAAAAACTGTAAGGTTCTAAGCAAAATTAATTTGATATCACTCCCTCCTCCCCTTCCCATCATCATATGTTATTAAATGTTCATATAAATAGATTTTTATTTTTCTCTTGCAGATTGCTACTAGTAACATACACCGGTTGGAAACTAGTCGATCTTCTCACATGATGCAGATAAATCGACTGGAGTCGCAAGTGCGCAGTTTAGAAGTCACCATCTCAACACTCGGTAGTTTCATTTCAACCCTTGCATACAACAACAGCGATCTGGAAATACCAGGTGAAATTCTCCGCATTATCGCGCAACTAAATATATCAGAGAGGAAGAACTTGCCGAACAATGTTGTCCGATCTGGGATGGTCAACCGAGCTGTTGATGATAAGAAAATACCCCCTCCACTGAAGGGTACTGTCAGTTCACCTAATCTGAAGCCAAAGTCCACTTTTTTTTCTAATTCTTTCAACCAAATTCAGCAACAAAAAATGGGAGTACTTTCCACAGAGACAGCCCCTGAGAGTTCCCTTACTGATATGAAACAATCTCTCTCTGACTCAAGTAGTATTAGACTTCTTATGAATTCTGATGAAATTAAAAATTTGAAAGGCACAGAAAAAGACAAAACTGCTCATTTGGCGTTAGGTCGAAAATTAACAGAGGAAGATAAGAAAGCTCTCGGGTTGTTAAAAGAAGAATCCGATTCTTTCATGAAATCTAATTCAATGCCATCAAGTGATGGAAAGAGAAGACTACTGAAAGCTTCACAAAGTTCCTACGAATTAGGGAAATCAGGATCAGCGTCTACTATGTCAGATCTGCCTCTAAATTCGGATACGGTCAATATTAGCTTTGGAGGAACAACCAAGCTGAGGACAATAAGACCCCTCAAAACAAGAAATGAAAGCTGCAGCAGTATTCCTAGTCAGTCTTCCAGTTCAAATTCATTATTTGAGGGTTGTTCGTCGTCTAGAACAAAAATAGAGTTACAGATCATAGAGCCATCAGATGTGGTGAGCAGTCCTAACTCAGTATTTGATAACAATAACGACGATTTCTTGTTTAGTGGTAAAAGCCCTCCTAGAGATTTTAGTTTTGAAAAAATCAAAGGTAAGGAAGCAGAACATATTATCAAGTCTCAAGTGCCTGTCAAGTCTCCAAGCTTGCTGACCTAGCTGTCTCTATTGATTGAACAACATCACTATATGAAAGTAAGTTAGTGTAACGTTCTTTCAAACTTGTGCCAAAGCCGCTTGTATGTAACCCATTATCCAACTGAGCACCTTTAGGTTGAATGTAAGATGTAATAATGGCATCTGTAAGGTGATTATTTATTCTAGTCTGCTGGAATTCTATAAAATAAGAAGCTAAAACATGGTGCTGAAAAATCCAGAGAAAAAGCAAAAATATCATGTCAATTATAATACTGTCTACCCCTAACAATTAGGTTTCAAATGTCTTCCCAAACATATCACATAGTTTAGCAAACATGTGTTTTAATCCTATTTTGTAGACATATCTACCTTATTCTAAACTGTTTATTTCAGCCGTCTTCCTTTCTACCTTATATTCCAGGTGTTATTTGTAAAAGAGTACATCATGGACTAGATCCTACTATTTTTTAATTGATTAACCCTTTGACGCGGTAATTTATGTGTGCGCCTCAACCCTGTACGCAGTACTTTTTTATCAATCCGGTGAAAAAATGCATACGTTTGGAAAAACCTTTATATTTTCGCTTATTATTATCACATCATAATAATTTTGGTACTAAATTACACATATTTAAATGGTTTATAGTATTGTAATATTCTAAAATTTATGTCATTTTAGTCACTAAAACTACACTAATAACACACAACACACGATAAAAACATTTATTTATTCAATCCACTTATAATAAAATAATAAACTAGCTAAACAACACGTTACGATAAACAACAACACACTTTGTTTACACCGGCCGCCATTACTGCAGACAGCTGTGAATGACCTGTTGAATATCGTCTCCTTACAGTAAAAATCAATATTGTTCCACAATCCAACGTTAGGAATACGATCATTCTAATGTCATAAACGTACTGCAGGAGTTCCCAATTCGTAAGAGTTCGTTATTGAGTCGCTAGGTAGCAACACTCGTTGGGATAACCGTGCGCGTTATATTAACGTCAAACCACATACAGAGGTCATTGGACGGCGCGTCAATATAACGTCAAACCACGGCAAGGGGTTAAGTATAATATATGTATAATGTTACAATGATTTATGGATAATTGACTGATTGTAAATTCTGATTTGACCAAACGCAATTGACTACCACTATAAGTTATTTTCTAACTTAAAATAATTGATTGTTATTTTTGTTTAGTAGTTAATTTGATGAACTCAATACATATACTGTCCAAAATAGATATATCCTAATATACTTGTGATTTTTATATATTTAGGAAGTAGTTGTAGGCAATCAATATATTTATTGTAGTTAATTATAGCACTATGTAGCAGGAGCTTATAAATTACATTGAGTATTTTTTTAGTTTTTGATTATGTTTCAATGTATAGTATAATTAGGTTAAGTTATGATCAAATTACTGTTAAATAATTTCATAAAATTAATTTAATTAGTTCTAATAATACAATACAGAGTTAGTTCATTGTTCTCTGCCGGACATTCAGTATAAACCATTTAATTTATTTTAGATAGTTAATTAATATTCAAGTTTATTTATGATATTAAAAATTGTTAGAAAATTAATTACCATTTTGCAGCTATATTTTGTAATATTTTTACTTAGTTTTTGACATTAGCACATTATAAGTATTATTGCCAGTACCTGATTAATTATGTCAATTAGTTATATTGAATGATTTCAATTAATTAATAAATGAATACTGAAAACAATCAGAGCTATTAGTTGATTTAAATTAAAAAGTAATCTCATATAATTAATGTATTACCAAAATGTTATTGGGTAACTGAACAAAAGGAGTGAAAATCAGCTACCTAACCCTTTGTAGAGTGGCCCTTCAACCAGCTCAGGCAAATCACAGAAAACTGTCCTGAACGCTCCTGTCATAGTTATTGGGACCCTTGTTTTTTTTTTTATTGAATGCCTCCATATCTGAATTAAATTGCACAAGACGTTTTATATGCTAGGATTTAAATGCATTACTAAATAATTAATATAATTTTTTTTTATGATTGGTTCATCCGCTATTCTGATTTGTAACAAAATATATTTTAAATGCAATTAATTCAATAATATTGTAAGAAACATATCATAAAAGTACTTTTTACAGTGAAGCACTTTTTGAGATTATAATATGTATGTAATAAAGTATTCTTCAAGTGTAACAGATACATTTATTAATTGAAATAAAATATATTTGGAAAAATGCTAAAATGAAGGTCACAATACAGTAGCAAACAAAAAAAGCGTAAAAATAATAATTGTTCTATTGTATATAATTTAAAATTATTTACAGTAGTTATATTGAGAAATTTTACTTGCTACGTAAGTAATGATAATTAACTCAATAATTAAATTAGTAACAATCAATCAATAAAATCAGTTTTAGATCTTAGGCTCAAGGGGCCGGTGTCAGTACTAGAATCTATATTTCTGTGACAACTATCTATCTACACTATTTACAAGATAACCAGACATTTTGCTAATGCTGTGATGTGGCAGTCTAAGTGGTATCTCTGAGACTTGACTAATAAAATCAGTTTCTTGTTCCTTTTACAGATATTATAGATGAGACATACTGAAATAGAAGTATTTTTCTAATGTGTATTTAAATCTAAAACAATAATCACAAGTAAGAAAACATTGGGTATGAGCTTTAAACGTAAGGTGAGCCTCAGAAAATGCTTGGTATTATCAACAAGGTATTCATATAAACAAAGCAGACATACTGCGGTACTTATCAAAAGGAGTTTGATTAGTAAATACAACACTCATAATATATTGTTCCATTAATATGATGCCAGTGGTAAGAAATATTTTTAGAAAAGAAATAAAATCTTAGTATGTCATTAGTAGCTCTAACGTAGTAAGACAACAAATTTCTCAGTCTCAACTGAGATAAAAGATTTGAGAACAATGATTATGCTTGTTTGCCATAATTGTTTCCATATTCATCAATGGTTGATGACATCATTTTTTGTTTAGCCTAGGCATCACACTTGTCACAACCATATGTCTTGATGAGCTTATTGGAAAAAAATAATTGTTTGCGATAAAGACGTCCTTACCTAGTGGTCTGGTGACATGCAGTGAAAAACATACAAGGCCAAGCACTGCGGTGTGCTTCATTAGCAGGATGACAGACATTCTGATCTAATCAATAACGTTTCTAGAGTGAAGGCATACAGCTCAGAGGCCAATCAGATAATGACAGGTTAACCGCAAAGTTTACATTAACATCCATTACATTAGATTAACCGCAAAGGCAACAGCATTAACATGTTTAATGATAGGATTTGATATGTAATCAAGCAGATATATAAATATATTGTAGCAAGGTAGCTTTTTCAATACTGCAACTTATGTAATATAAAAATAAAATAAAAAACTGCATTGCTATTATTTTTAAAGTTTGAATCAGCTTACTCATATCAAATTTTATAATGAGACTGTTATATATTATATACATTTCGTCAAATTTCATCTGGACAACATATCCATGATTTAATATAGAATAATGTACAATAATACAGTCAATTAAAATTAATTGAATTAATTTTTTATTATTTTTTTTACTTTAAAACCTGCTCTCTTGTTATGTCATTAGAAATCCTCGTTAACTTGTTTAGTTCTAGGCTATAATAATTTATCATTTTTTTTCTAATCAGAAGTGCTTCTACTATATTTTATGTACAAATTTCAAATATTGTTAGTATAAATAATTATGTTATATAATGTACTATGCAATGATTGTGATTTATTTTGTTAAATGCTTGTCTTGTAAGAAAATTGTTATTGTTATATGATAATAGATATTGATGACATTTTAAAATATTTTTCTTATATTGTTGTAATCCTAGTCTTCCTATAGTTTTTGTAACCATGTATATTCTGACAATTACTTGATTTTAATAGTTGGGACTGCAGAGCTGATTTTAAAACTAATAGAAAAATAGTGTTTTTAATTAACACTATTGTTAATTGTCGTTAACACTTCTGCTTCCAATGCGAAGGGTCACAGGTGATTCAAATCATGGTAGGTCCATTCAATAATTTGCCAAAGGGGTTTGGACAAACGTTTGTGTACTATATGTAAAATGCCACTTGTAAAAAACGAAAAAAATATATATAGAAAAGTTGTAATTCCTAGGGCTGCTATGTATAATAAAGTTATAATATAAAATAAAAATTGAGCACCCTTAAACATTTTATTGAATTAACACTGACCGGTTTCGGTAATTATGCCATCTTCATAGGTGTATACTTTCTAAACTGTTACAGAACAAATAAAATGTTAAATTAATAAATATTTGTGATTTGGTGGTTATTTGTCATTGTGTGTGTTGTTACTTAAATGTATAATTGTTTCAAATATTGGGTTTCTTTTTTGTATTAACATGGTGTTGATTAAATTGTTGGGATTTTCTTGGTTGTGTTTAAATAATAACACTGTTCTTGTATGGGCGGGAGGCGGGTGGGTCAAATATATTTTAAAATCAAATTTGTATATTCATATTTGAACAAACTATCAATGTGTTCTTTAAAATAGAGTTCCTACTGCAATCTGTAAAAAGTACAAAGCTGTGTTTAAATAAACACAACCAAGAAA
The DNA here is from genome assembly GCA_035578905.1 of Stictocephala bisonia. Taxonomy (NCBI): domain Eukaryota; kingdom Metazoa; phylum Arthropoda; class Insecta; order Hemiptera; family Membracidae; genus Stictocephala; species Stictocephala bisonia. The sequence goes on from JAQJVL010000316.1 coordinate 30,296, forward strand.
ATCCCAACAATTTAATCAACACCATGTTAATACAAAAAAGAAACCCAATATGCGAAACAATTATACATATAAGTAACAACACACACAATGACAACTAACCACCAAATCACAAATATTTACTAATTTAACATATGTTTTCTTTGTAATAATTTTTTAATAATTTTTTTGTTTTGTAACAGTTTAGAAAGTATGAAGATGGCATAATTGTTTAAACTGGTCGGTGTTAATTCAATAAAATATTTAAGGGTGCTTAATTGTTATTTTATATTATAAATAAATGTGTACACATATATACCTATAAACAATTTGACTTATGTTTTCTGTTACAAAAAGATTACTATATTTTTGCTTGTTAGACCTTCACTACGTACTTAGTTTTTGACACCATTGGTCACACACAGAATCTGAGACCGGCTGCCAAAAAAGTTACCTGATATTTATGAATGACTTGGTAGATGCTCTTCTGAGTAGATGACTAGTCTGCAGGTCTTTGTCACTTACTGATACTGCAAGAGTCATAAACAGAGAACATAAACTTCATAAATTTTGGTGTCTGAAGAACATGTTTCTTTTAATATAGTCAAATTTTCTGTTATGGTTTTCCATAGAGGTTGTAAAGTTATACCTTAAAATTATTATATTAATGGTCTCCTCGTTAAAAAGTCTGCAGTATTCAGGTTCTTGGTGTAAACTTCTCAAGTAACCTCTCCATTGACAATCACGTAGATGATAACTGTGCGAGAGTATGTGGCCTTTTAGGATTTTTCATACATTCAACCATTGATTTTACTATATAAACAGATACTCCATCCATATGGGAGAGTTGTGGCGAGGCCCCAAAACTGTTTTGAGACCCCACGCTGCGCTGCGCATAGCCCTATTTCCTCTCTCTCTCTCGCACGCTCTTCCGTCTCTGTCTCACTTCCCTCCTCTTAACCCACACTCCCATTCTCCAGACAGCCGCCCCGCCCTCTCCTTCCTCAGGTCCCACACACAAACAACGTCCTGCTTAGATAATTGTTTACGTTATTCCATATTGCCAACGTTTATCCGGGTTCTCTGTTTTTATATTTACTTGCATCTCTTTCGAATAATAAAGAATACTGTGTTGATACTATTACGGTAAAACTCAGTGTGACATTCATATTGAATAAAGAAATATTTATAACTGAATAAATTAAAACACCATATTGATTTTTATTTATTTGTAAGTTTTAATCATAATTTATATGATTAACACACCGTGTATTTGTAAATAGACACACTTGAATAGACCGCTAACTTATCGGCAATGCTGGCGATAATTACTGCTGATTTAAGTAAACATTTTCATATTATTTAGCCCATCTGAAAAATCTTTATTTATTGCATTTTAACCATCGATTAGGTGATTAAATCGACTGTCGGCACTGGTGGCGCAGTGCTGTAACCCAGCTACTTGGGGACAAAGTGTTTGGGAGATTGTAGGCGATAGGTTGGATGCTCGGTCCTCTTAATACCGACATGGCGTCCGCTTGGTGGTTGCTATCGGCGTGGACACTACTAGAGAAGTCTGGGGTGTCCATGTTGGGTGGTAATCATTGTGCGGATGTTGTGTGGGTGAGATAACTGAGTATCAGGCTTGTCAATTAGCTGAAAATCAGACCAGCACTAAAGCTGTAGGTCCCTTAGTTGCCCTGGCTGTTGGGCTATTAATAAATTGCCCTTTCTGAGGAACAGTTGAACTCAGTTAGTAACCAGACTACACTCATCCACACTCATCCTACACTCATAAAACCATTCATATTCGCCTTAAAATACGCACAACATTGTGTCGGCGTCTCATTTGTAAGAATCATGTTGTACTCAATCATTAATTTTTTCATATTCGGTAATTGATTAAAAAATAAATTGTTTTCAAATCTAATCAATGGCTCCCATTTAAATTATGAAATTAATCTGCAAATATTCCAGGAATATATAATATAGTGAAATATAAAAAACTGTGACATTTATTTCTTTGACAAAATAGATATTGAAATAGGCCTATGATATTTATATAGAATAATACTGGGCAAAATATAAAACCCAGGTGAGATTCAAATTTCATGATAGGGTTAGAAAAAATCATAATAAACCACTAATTTACTTCTATACAAGATAAAAATAGCTTTCATCTTATGGCCTGATTCAGACAATCTATGTATAGGCATTTAATTTAAAATAGCATTATTTTTCATTTTATTATAAACGTCTGTTTTACTATTACTGTCTGTAACATTAACATATTATTTGGTTCCAAGTAATTGCATGATTGTTTGTAAAATATTTCATTGTTTGGTGAATGGTCAGTTTTCATTTTTTTCGGAATCATGAAGAGTTGTGACTCTTATTACTTCTTGAGAAAAACAATCTCAATGTCAATTAAAATTGGTTAGGAAATATTATCGTGATAGAATATAACTAGACTACTGATTATTTAGATTCAATTTTCATTATTTTAATCAGGTTGAAATTATTGTAAATTTTGTTTATGTCCCCCTTTCAAAAATTCCGTTCTATAACATTGATTCAATCAGACCATTGTAAAAAGTATGTCTAAGGCGAATATAATTAAAGTTATCATATCTGTTTTTCATACACGTTTCTATTATTTTACTAGATGTGAATGTATGGATAAACTGCAATTTATTTATATTTTTAATTTCTCTGGTAAAGACACTCTGGAATTACACTGGTAAAATTTCACAAGTAGCGTGACCAGCAATAACATAAGAAATAACTAATTTTAAATAACTACAGAGTCTAAATAATAACAAAATAAACTAAAGCCGCACTCTGTGGCGTTTTTAATTATTATAACAGAACAATTTATTACAAATACAACAATAATATTATACAATGTAATATTGACAAGAAGCTTTAATTACTTGATATAAAATGAATAATGATTTCAAAAATATAAAGGTTAATTCTAGTATTAAATGTGAACTATATGACAGATGATAAGTTAATGAATAATTAAACTGTTATAAATTATTTCTGATACTACTAATAACGCATCCTCAGTTGACTTTCCTTTGATAAAACCGAATTGACGTAGATTAAGAAAATTTAACTTAGATAAATTAATGGAGTCTTTTAATCATTGTTTTTTTTTTTTCAAAAACCTTGGAGAATACAGATAACAAGCTGATTGGTCTTATGTTATCTAGTTTTAAAGAGTTATTGTCCTTCAAAATAGGTACCACTGAACTTATCTTCAGGCTTTCAGCAAAAATGCCTTTGATAAAACTACTGTTTATTAAGTGAACTAAAACTGGTGCAATCTCATCAATTATATTTTTCAGTAAATGTACATTAATTTGGTCAGAGCCAGTTAATTTTTAATAAGCTTAACAATACTCTTAATTTCATCTAAATCTGTTGGAATTATAAAGAAAGAATATTGATAGTAAGTACGTAAAGGTGGAAGAGTATTGGAATGTACAACATCTGGACGGCTAGACTGGATTGCGATAAGGTGATTGTTTATCTTATCAATGACGGAAGGCTCACGCATAACTTCGCCATTTGGCAATTCAATTAGCTCAACTATTTCTTTGAAAAACCACTTGTTAAGTTATTTATTACCTTCCGCTGCTCAGATACATCACCTTTACAGTTTTCCAATGATGTTGAATAATAATTGTTTTTTTGTAAAATTGATCACATTATTTAATTGATTAGTATATTTTGCAAAATAATTTTGAAAAACTCTTTCATATGGTCTTCTCGTAGAAATTTTATATATTTTTTTACGTCTCAAATTTATGTAAAATGTTTGGTGTTATCCAGGGACTTAACAAAACAAAATTAGCCTTTAACAATTTAGAACTACCACCATTTTTCTTGCTACTTCTAAATATACAATTACTTAAAATATCAATAAACTTACAATACGCAGTATTTACATCATTTTAGATAATGCATAATGTTTTAACTAAACATCTGTAACATACTGTTATTTACATTGACAAAATAACAAAAATATGTCCTCTAACATTTTTCATATTCACAAACCCCTAAGGCCTAAATAAAAGATCGCGATTCCTTTCTGTGCAAGACAAACCACAGAACGGAATAGTATCCCACTTTGACTCTCTATCAAGGCCAATCGGCGACAGTAGACAGGTGGAGGGGCGACAGTGACAAGTACTTCCGGACGCTCGTCTCATGAGAAAGGAGAGAGAGAGAGAATGGGGGAGAATGAGAGGGAGTGATTAGTTTCCTTTATTGCTCCCAGGTTCTGTAACCGAACAGTCGAAACTGGAGGCAATTTCGACCTCTTTAACTTGATTGACGACAGGTTGCAGCACGGTCGCTCCCATATTCCGTGCCTCAAAATTTAACATTGGATGGAACTATCTTCTATGTATAGTAAAATCAATAGTTCTACCCTATCGAGGCAGAAGGAGTCCAGATAGAACGAGATCGTTGTATTACTCCCTAATTCGGTGAATTCTGGAGTATGCCAGTTCTGTGTGAAGACCGTACCTGATTTAGGGTTAATTGTAAGAGAGGGCCTAGTGGCCCTAAATTCGCCCTTTTGTAAATATTTTAAATGTTTGCAAATAAAGATATTTATTATTATTATTGGCCAAAGAATGGAATCTTTTCAGAGAAAGTCTTGAGGCTTGTGGGTCTTATCTGTCAGGGTCTCCAGTCTAGAGATGTTCCTGTCACCACCTTGCCGGTAGGTCTCAACTTTCCCAATCTCCAAATGAGGTGCTGTGTGGCAAATGTCATCTTTCTCCACAAACTTGTGACTTGTGCTATTGACTGTCCAGAATTTTTGAGTGCAGTCGAATTCAGAGTTTCCTCTGTTCTTCACTGGACCTACTCATCAAGTGTCATTATACCCACGACTATATTTTCCATAGTCCGTTGACCAGATTGCAGAGACCTAAGAACTCTGTCTGTCAGGGAATTGTCTTCTTCCATGACAGTTCTCACACCATTAGAATAAGTCTGCTTTAATTGTTCCTGGCCATGGTTGATTTTGGCTAAGTCGAGAGGTATTTTTTTCATTTATTTCTGTAATATAGTCTGTATTAGTTAATTTATAATATTATTAACATTATTTATATCTTCATTAATGTATATTGTTATTTATATGGGATATAATTATGTCATTTTGTTATCCTATTTCAATGGTTACTGAATATTGTTTAATTTATTGTGCGTGTATTATTATATATTATAATTTTTGTTATTTTGCAGTGTTTATTTGCTATATTGCTTCACTGTACTAATCAATTTATACGCTTGTTATTTACACTTTATAGTTGGTATTGTATATTATATAATTAATAGTATACTCACCACCTATATTTTTGTGGCGAGTATATTGTTTGTTTTTACATAATTTGTTTGTATTGGCTGCTTGCCATTGGGGTTTGAAATAAAATTAAATAAAGATGGCAGCAATTTGCTGAACGATGTCAACAAAGTGCTCCTAAGATGCAGCTGACTTCCAGGTGGCTTTGTTGGTTGAGAGATTTAAGTTAGCCCCAGGTACTAAGGCTGTTTACAGTATTTAAGTTGAAGAGCATTAAAATCACATTAAAGTTATTCAAAGGGGGGGAGGGGGCAATTCAAATAGCACTTGTGCAACATCAAAACTAATCTACTTTTTTTCAAGGTAGCTCAAAATATAGTCCGAATAAAACTTTGATACCAGGAGAACGGCCACACGCAGCAGTTCTGAAATGACAAACCGTTTTTTTTTTTTTTTTTTTTTTTTTTTTGCTGTCAAACTTAAAATAACCAAGCAATAATTTTCAAACTAATTGTATAGTGTCCACAATGTTATATTATATAAGAAAAAATAATACTGAAGATTTTGCTTCTACTAATTTACTTTTTATTGTAATTTTTGTGTTTTTGTAAACTCTTGCAAACTCGGAAACGACAAACGCTAGACAAAATTTCTTTGAACGAACATTAACTGTTGTTATTTATGTATTACTAAAATAATATTGTGGCACTTATAAAACATGCAGAAAAATAATGTAGGGTTGATTAAGTAACTCCATAATTTGTTAACATCGAGGCTATGTTGGGTGCGTAAGGTATATTCTGCTCAAGGGAAAGTGTGAAATTCAGTGTAAGTGTAAAATAATCTCAACAATAATAGCTCAACAACATTTCTAGAGAAGAATGTTTCTCCAATAAGAAATAAGGTGAGTTAATTGATTTTGAGGTGTGTCTGTGTCCAAATTTTTAATCAATTTAACAATTCTTAGTATAGTTTAATCACCAGTTTATTTTTATTACAGTTATTTAGTTTGAGTGATATTACAAGTTTTTTATTTAGATGTGACAATAATGTTATAGGGTTCAGTTTATGTATAATGATCAGTGTTTAGTACAATTGAATCGGTAAATGCTAAAAGGGCGGAAGTTAATTTTTTTGACATATTTGTTTTATGACTGAATAATGTTGTGTTTATGTAGCTGCACCAATTGGTGTTAAAAGGGCGTCTGAAATAAATTTACTTTAGTAACCATGGCTAGGCCTACATGAAATCTAGGTTTTTTGTTAAAAGGGCTGAAGTCTGGACTTCCGCCTTTTTAACAAAGATTGGTTAACCAGCAGCTGAGTGGAAAAACAACATAATCTCAAATTTTGCTGCTGTAGTTTCTGAATCAGTATGTGTATAGTTTTGGTACTTATTTAAATATCAATAGTATTTATATTTTAATGATTATTTGATGGAGAGAAGTAGTGGTAGTGACGAGGATGTCAATGTAGGAAAGAAGTGGAAAGCAAAATCCTCAGAACTACAAAAGATATAAAATTAAAAATGCAAGTGCCTGAAAATGACTATGATGAGCTACATGTGTATGCAGACAACTGCAGAGGGCAAAACAAGAATCATTGTTTATCCAAACTGTTTCTAGCCCTCACCGATCTGAAACGATTTAAAAAAATAAATCAGTTCTTCCCTATCAGAGGACATTCTTTCCTCCCATGTGATAGGGATTTCTCCATCATCAAACGAAAGCTAAAGAAACATGACAGAATCTATAGTGTTCATGAAATCACTGAGATCATCGTCAAAAGCAGCAAAAGCCATAAGTTCATAGTGGTAGAAGTAGACAGCCCTACAATGGTTTACAATGTGAAAGATTGGTGGCCAACCTTTTACAAACGCAATATTGCGTCAGAAGAAACCAAAAAGAAGCGTAAAGAAGAAAGAATCTTTTTCGGAATAAGTAAGTTCCACCACTTTGAGTACAACTCCGATCAACAAGGAGTCTGTAAAGCAAGACAGGAAATCAATGGAATCGTTACGCATACGTTTAAAATGAGAATGATCTCCTGTGCTGACAATGAGCTGCATCTTCCAAATCAAATAGCTTATCCAACAGGGAAAGTATCTATTAAAATTCCAACACTTAATGACTTGAGGAAGTGTTTGCAATACATACCAAACGAACATGCTCAGTTTTATGAAGAAATTATCCAATGGCCTCAAGACAACATTCCTGATGCGGTTGAAAATGTTGATGAGACAGAATAACTATGTATTAATAAACTAATTATTATAATCATTTTTCTTCATTTTCCCGCCTAATCAACGCAAGGAACAATAAAACTGAGGTAAACTTACCGTTGGTTTTGGGATAAATGTTAAAAGGGCTGAAGTCCGCCAGTTTTAAGTGCTTTTAACTATCACATACAATTATTTAATTTTTTGTACACAATAATTTGTTGTTCCTACATACATGGTTTACTAAAAAATATCATCTAAATTTATTAAATGTGCATATTTAGTAACTTACTCAGTTTTTTTTGATTTCCCGAAAGTTTACTTAATAGGACTTCCGCCCTTTTAACATTTACCGATTCAATTATAATATTTAGGCTCTTTCAAATTCTAGTTAATATTGTGTTAGTAAATGACAAGAAGGCCTTGTTTTGAAAGCTACTGAATCTTTCTTCCTAGTGCAAGAACATTTTATTTAATTTGAGAGGCGATTTTAGTGTCACTTAAATAACACAGTTAATTTAGATTTAAAGAAATGTTGTCTAGTGTTTGATGTTACTGAGTTTGCTAAGGTATACAAAAACAATTATTTTCTCATTAACTTGTTTGAATTATTAAATGAGTCTTATAACAAACTAATTGTGTCAAATGTCATCTACCCACAAGAAATTATTTTATTATTATTCTCGCTACAGTGACAGGTTAAAGACGACTCACGTGCAATTTCACTCATAAAAACGTGTTCTTAAACACATATATCACAATAAAAAGCAAATTAGTTGAAGCAAAATCTCCAGGATGATTTTTTCATAAAGAAAATAACATGATAGACACTGTACAATTAGTTTTAAAATTATTGCTTACTGATTTTAAGTTTGACAGCAAATGAAAATTAAAGGTTTGTCATTTCAAACCAGCGTCACGTAACCGTTCCGCCGGTTCCAGTTATTATATTCGGACTATAGTTACAAGAACTTCGCAATAGCTAGATATTCTTAAACTTTACCCTTAGCATATTTTCTGTGGCGTATTTTCAAGGAATACATTTAATATTATTAACTCAGAACAGTTGAAGAAATTTAAACTTGTTTAGCTTTAAAATTGATAATCAAACATTTCACTGAATTATAGTGTCATCCTTCTGATCTCACTCAAGTGGAAGGGCTCTTGGTCGAACTTCTATGGACCTTCTTATTAGAAGGCAGAGATTAAAATCAAACTATACTTTTCAGAAAGAGGGATTTAATCAATAGTTAAGCAAGAGAATTATTTCAAACATCATTAAATAGTTTAATTTAGAATTATAGTAATTGTGTAAATACCCTACAAATTCTTGCCTCCCGGCAAGTGCTCCCATTTGCTTTTGGCCTTATAGTAAGATTTGAAATTGCGAAAAATATTTAGGCTGCTGAACCTCACACTAGATGTCTGCCAGAGATCCCGTCATCATTTTGTACATGCCACCTGCAAGCTTGCCCAACGTTCCAACAACAGGGAATAATTCATAACTTGAGTAGAAAATATTACACTACAACTAGTGAATTACCAGGTGTTTATAGACTGGAATGTTAATAAAATACTATGGCTGTATTTTAGATTAAATTTCCCAATATCCTTTTCAGATGTAATCCTTAATTAATTAAATGTATTGCATTATTATTTTTATCGCATTGTGATTGGGGTTCACCTGAGCCATCTTATAAATTACCAAGCTGTGAAAGCACAATCTACTGTTGCTACAGACATTTTTTAAGTACTTTAGACTAGTTTAGCAATTGTTACGTTCATATTTATGCAATTTAAGTGGAGATGCTATGATCCCTAAGGAAGAACCTTGTCAACATTATTAATTATTCTTTGTGTGTTACGAGTAAGTACGGAGTCATCATAATGGCTAATCCCCGCTTTCTTTTAATTGATTAATTCCAAGACTGTGTTTAATGCCACTAATTGACCATCCTCATATGTCTCGTCATCAACTGTCCATCACTGGGCCACAGATTTATTTGCCACCAGGGAACTTGTACTTACGTGTGCCTGAAGTAAAATTTGTCTTCCGAATCTCTTGTGTAGAGCAGAACTATGATAAATTGCATGAAAATTGACTAAGGTCGTAGCAATAAAACTCAGCGATTCTACAGAAGAGACAATGAAATGACAAATATCTTTATTGTATTTTCTTATTATACAAATGGCGAGGTTAGGACTATGGAGTCCTCTCTGAACCTCACCATTATTACTAAATATTCCTTAATTTATCTTTGTAAATAAATTCAAACGAATTGTTACAGTTTGTAAATAAAATATAGAAGTAAATAAATAAAATATCAACATTATTATACCTATAAACATGATATTTTATGAAGTGCATGTTAACGTCAAATTTAGAAAAAGAAAAAATAGACATACTAAATTAAATTCAAACATACATCATCTTGCATACTGTACCGTCAATTTATAATACCCAGCGCCACGATGCCGTCAGTCTGCAAGGCCAAAAGTGTGCCCATTACCTCAGGCCGAAACCGAGCGCGCCGTTCGATGCCTCTGGTGTGATCAGGTAGACTGTTCCATAGTTGGCAAGCGGATACTGTAAAATATTTGTTTTATACTGAAGACCTATAAATGGGGATCAACAACAATGAAGATCCACGCCGAATGTTTATTGCACTAATTTCTGAAATATAAGAGAAATGCTCGTACAGATAGGCAGGAGAGTCATTAAGAAGAACAGAATGCAAAGAGGAAAGTATATGAAACTGGCGAAGCTGATTCAATTTTAAAATAGATAAGACGTTAAAAAAGGCGTTACATGATCTCATGCCAAAGATTGAAAATAAAACGAACATAACAGTTTTGTGCATGTTGTAATCTGTCTGAGAGCTCAACCGTCATGTCATTGACAACAAGATCGCAGAAATTAAAGTGAAGAAAAATTAGTGCTCGTTTACTTTCATGTTCAGGGGCAAATAAAGAGCAAATCTTTTAATAATGTGAATCCCAGCAAATACTCTGTTGCAAGTTTCTGTTGTATAATCAGATCAACCTAAATGTTTGGTCAGTGTCAGTCCAAGACTTTTGACCTAACTATTAAACGTAAGATGGTTATTATTAAGTAAAAGTCTGGGGTCATTTTCAAAGTCAACATTTCTAAGCTGTCTAGGATTTCCAATCAAGATGGATTGAGTTTTGTTGTTATTAAGTTTCAGACCATGATTGAAGGACCATTTAGAAATAGCATCAATATTCATATTAGTTTTAGGCAAGTCAATAACAGTACATTGAGTATACATTTGAAGATCGTCGGTATACAAATGAACACTAGAGTATTTAATAACAGTTGTGATGTCATTAATGTACATGGAAAACAAAAAGAGCCAAAGACAGAATCCTGAGGACGCCTCGAGTGACAGATTTCCAATAGGACTGTTGTCCTATTGGAAATCTGTGGTGAATAAATACATCTGTTGCTGCATATTATATGTAATCATATGTTAAATATGATATCATTTTAATTATTACGCACTTGTGGTGAATAAATACATCTGTTGCTGCATATTATATGTAATCATATGTTAAATAATTATTCACTTGTTTACATATTCTATTTCTATTCTCATTTGTATGCTCAACTATTCAGACAAAATTCGAAGTCTAGTTCAAACTAAAACATTTCCAGTTTCATCTTTGGCCGCAGCTGATTTTGAAAATTTGAAAAAAGAAATAGTGAAAACAGCCATATCTGCTATTGATGAAAATATTTCATTTGATGTTGAAACCGATGATTGCTGCTTGCCTTTCACAGAATGGGCGTACAGTGGCATTTTTCTCAAGAACCTTGACACCGAGCGAACGAAGACATTCTGCAGTTGAAAAAGAAGCTTATGCTATTGTCGAAGCCTTAAAGAAATTTTCTGATAGGTCGTCACTTCCGGCTAATCGCTGATCAAAAATCTGTCTCCTTCATGTTTAACAATACTCATTCCAGCAAAATTAAGAATGAAAAAATACTCAGATGGCGTCTAGAACTTGCGTGTTATAATTATGACATAATTTACAGGCCTGGAAAACAAAACGAGGTAGCAGACAGACACACTATCCAGAGTTTGCAGGTCAACTAACACGAACAAACTGTATCAATTGCATTCTCAACTTTGTCATCCTGGAGTTACTAGAATGGCCCATTGGATCAGAAGTCGAAATCTGCCTTACTCGTTGGAAGATATAAAAAGAATGACCGCTACTTGTCCTATATGCGCAGAGGCAAAGCCTTGCTTCTACAAACCCCAAGAAACGGCATTGATAAAAGTGACTGCTCCATTGGAAAGGTTGAATATACAGTAGATTTTAAAGGGCCTTTACCAACAAACTCTAAAAATAAATATATGCTTACAATCGTTGACGAATTCTCGCGCTTTCCTTTTGCTTACCCGTGCCCTGATATGACAACAGAAACAGTAATAAGGAAACTAAGTGAGTTATTTTGCTTATTTGGACTGCCCTCTTATATTCACACTGACAGAGGCTCAACTTTTATGTCAAAAGATCTTAAAGACTACTTTAACTCAAAAGGCGTAGCGACGAGCAGAACCACACCTTATAATCCCCAGGGTAATGGTCAGATTGAACGTTATAATGGTATAATCTGGAAAGCTATTACTCTGCTGCTGAAAAGTCGCAAGTTAAATATAAACGAATGGGAAAGTGTCTTAAATGATTCCTTGCATTCTATTAGGTCCTTACTTTTCACTGCTACAAATGTAACACCTCATGAGAGAATATTTATTCATTCTAGAAAATCATCAAATGGACATTCTTTGCCAACCTGGTTACTTGAATCTCAAAAAGTATTTTTAAAGAAAAGTGTAAGACAGAGCAAATACGACCCGCTAGTAGACGAGGTTGAATTAATAGATGTGAATCCCCACTATGCGACGGTACGTCTCAGTAATGGAAATGACAAAACATTTTCTCTGAGGCAACTTGCTCCAAGGGGGAACTATGACACCGTACTCTCAAAAGATGAAAAGGATCAATCAGTTTCGATAAATAACCAGCCAGTGAGTGAATACATTGAAGAAGTTCAAGAGGCTTTTAATCAAGACATACCCAAGTTAGAAGTAGGCAATAGCCCCACTACAAACCATGTTCCTCACTGATCCAAATCAAACAGTTCATACTCTCCACAACAAAAGGAATATTCGATACCTCCATCTAATCAAAACCATGATTCTGAATATGTACCTTTCAGGCGAACCACAAGAGTTAGATATCCTCCAAAATACCTTGAAGACTATTCTCTAACAAGGAGGGGTGAAGTGAATAAATACATCTGTTGCTGCATATTATATGTAATCATATGTTAAATAATTATTCACTTGTTTACATTTTCTATTTCTATTCTAATTTGTATGCTCAACTTTAAGTTGATTAAAACATTTAGTTATGTCTCTATTATTCGTCAATTGCGTTTATAATATTACAGCACTGACGCCGATCAGACAAGTAGGACCTCATCCAGTCAATGCATCCAACAGAGAACCCCATCGAAGAAAGTTTTAAAAGGAGAAGAGGATGGTAGAGGCAATCAAACGTGAACAACAATAGAAGTTGAATATTTTCATAAAGGACGTTTATATATTGCATGTACTCTCATATATTAAGTAACTCAAATAAAATAACTTCTACATCCAGAAAACAGGAGATTGTCTGTTGTCAGGGTCGAAGATAGGTTTCGGCATATAACGCTTTTAAGAGGGCTCAGTCCGGGGGGGGGGGGGTTGTCTCATAGGTCGGGCCGATCCCGACAAGGTGGTAAAAAATATATCAGTATTGTATATATTGATTTGTAACTATGTTAGAAACCACAAAACTACAAATGCCATGCTGATAGGTTAGGTTTATATAACGAACTAAGGATAAATTACAGTTTAAAATAAATATATGAGAATATAAATAAGTAAGGATCCGTGTTGTAGTTTAGCCAAGGTGCATGTGTTGTGAGCTTCACCAAAAGGTCCGCTAAACGGTCACAAAAGGCTCTCGACGACCGTGTCTGGTGTCTGCTGTCTCTCTTGATCTGGAGAAAATGCTTCATTGTTGTGACAAATTCCCCAGTAAAGGGCTGTGGAACTCACTGAAGAAAACGTTACCGTATGTTCCGTTTACTGTTTTGCAGAGCTGTTTAAAACTAAAAAAAAGAGGTACATATACTGACTTTTATTGGGATTGTTCAGATCCACAACACTGTGATTACGCTGCTAATCTTTTATCAGCTGGCATAAAGCATGGCTGTCATGCTTACTTTATCCCGATAACTAGACAAACCCGTACTAGTACCTCTAGCATAGACGGATGTTACATTAACTTCCTAAACGAGGAAGTAGAAGTTACCGCACACAAAACCCCAATTTCAGATCATCACCTTCTTCTATGTATAGTAAACATAAAAAGTGAGCATCAAAAGACCATTTATAAACACTTTAGAAAATTTTCCAAATCTAATCTTAACCAACTAAAATCACAACTTCAACTTACCAACTGGACACAAGTATACGAGCCTCTGGACGTTAATGATAAATACAACACTATCATGTATATTATGCAGCAAAACGTTGAATAGGTTATGCCTAGAGTACCAACTAGATTAGTAAACACCAAAAACCCAATCTTCTGGGAAAACACCACACTATCATTGAAGGCCTCGCTTCTTGAATCACAAAACAAATTCATAGGTACTTACCAACTCCGAGGTGGACAAAAATAACTACCTGAAAATTAAAAATATCTATAACCAGGATAGTTGTGGTGGTCATAGTAAAATTCAGCAAGCCGACAACAAAAGTAAGGCGCTATGGAATACTGTTAATAAAGAAAGAAATAAAAAAGCTAAAAATAATAACAATATTAGCCTATTCCACAACAATGAAACCATTACTGATACCTACCCTGTTAGCAATATTTTCAATAAATTTTTTACCTCAACTATTGGAAAACTGCCACCGCAAAACCACATTGCAGTTTGATTTACAACATCCTGATATATTAGCACCAGTTTTTAACACCCTCAATGCTGTCACTATAGCTAAACTTCAAAAGCTGTTTAACAACATATAAAATGTATAATAACTCATCAGAATTTGATGGGATAGCTGGAAAAATAATTAAACACTATAGGGAAGAAATAATTACCTCCATCACCTAAAAAATCTCAAAAATCCATCCAATATTCAAGAAAGGAAATAGGCAGAACCCAAGTCACTACAGACCGATTTATAATTTTCCAACAATATCTAAGATCCTGGATCGAATAGTCTATAATCAATTAATTAGTCACATAGAAACATACAAACTTCTTTTAGCTAGTCAATATGGCTTTAAAAAAGCACTGGTACGGCTATTGCTATTAAGTTGTGTAAACATGTTACAGCCTTCTGGGAAAGTAATATAAGTGTTTCAGAGGTACTTCTGGACTTACAGAAGGCCTTTCATAGCCTCAACTGGGAAATCCTTTTTAACAAATTAAAACTTATTGGAATAGAAGACAAGGCCCATGACTGGATTCAAAATTACTTTACAGACAGATACCAATATGTTGAAATGGACCACTAAAGCTAGTTTGATAGTTTGTGTAAAAGCCTCCCTTACACAAAGAAGAAGTTCCATAGGAATTCCGCAGTGTTCAATACTCGGCACCCTGTTCTTTATAATTTACATAGACAGTTTTCCAGATTCCCTTAACTCCGATCAGAAGTGCATTTTATTTGCAGACGACACCACCATACTCACCCCTATCCAACACCAAATAGACAAAAGCAATATAGTAAATTCAACCTTGGATAAAGCCCCAGAAATCTGCAACTTATTAAACATTACTATAAACAAATCAAAGACAATTCACATTAAACTTAAACAAACCCAACAATAGACATAAAGCAAATGAAGAATGACCAGACTCGGACTCAACCAAATTCCTCTGTGTACTCATAGACCAAAATCTAAAGTGGAATATTCACATAGATAACCTTTGCAAAAACCTATCGTCTGCGTTATTTGTGATTAAACGAATAAGAAATATTGCAAAAGAGGAGACAGCATGGGTGGCCTATCACTTCCTTTTCTCATTATATCAGAGATATGGGATAATGGCTTATGGATCAGCCTCACCTAGCAAGATTGAGAAAATCCTACCATCCAGAAGAAGACATTCATAACAATACTTTGGCTGAACTCTCAAGAACACTGTAAGCCCTTCTTCGTTCCTCATCATTATGTCCCTCTACATCCATGAAACAATAATCCTGCCTCATCATTATGTCCCTCTACATCCATGAAACAATAATCCTGGCCAAAAACTCCTCACCCAGACTTAGAAAAGATAAATACAATTACAACACACGAAATAGAACAAATATTAACCTTCCCAGCACAGATTCAAAAAAATCAGCAACACACGACTATATTTTTACAACTTATTACCTGATACAATAAAATATATTGCAAACTACAACATTTATTATCAAACTCAAAACATACTTAGTCAATAGGCCCTACTATACGATAACAGAGTACATCGAGGAACACACATACCAACACCTCAGATGAACACAGCTCACTTCTAGAACCCCCTGTCATGGGAAGAACATTGGCGAGGCGAGTTCCCAATCATCTGATTGTGGAGAAAACATCGGAATTAAGAAGGAGTAAGTAAGTAAGAATTAACTGATTGGCTGATTTTGCTTAATCATCTGTCATACAGTCAGACTTAACGCAAAGAAATTACTATATTTTCTATGAAGTGTTTAAGGCAGAGTTTCCCGACAAACAGATAGCGTTAACATGCGGTGAATACTCGTTTTTATTTTTTTATTTTTATTTTAGAGGGAAATATTTTAGGAATGAGGTAATATATTGTCAATATATTATCCATGTTGACGGCAACCATTGAGCGGACGCCGTGACGGTATTAAGAGGACCGAGTATACAACATAACGCTTACAATCTCCTCAACATGCTGTCCAAGTAGCTGGGTTAGCACTGCTCCACTACTGCCGACTTTAAATATAAAAAGAATAAAATCGATAGCTTATATTTATCTTCCTATTAAACCTATTGTATTGTCATTAGCAATGTATAATTATAATATACTTTACTACCGTATTGAATCATAGATAATTATAGGTATCTAACTTTAATATTTTTTGATATTTTATTCCTTAGATTGAATTATTTCATACCGTATTTCTTTATAAGATATACTTAGGAGTAGATATAATTATTTCACAAGTCAAATTTATAAATTAATAAAAATAATAATAGTCTGACATCAATTTATATATTATATAGTGACATATCGTGTAGAGAGAACAGATACATCTTTTTTATTTTATTTATTTATCAACAGTAAACACCATTTCATAATTATTACAAATTAATATACAGTAATATAATGATGACAGCATAAGTTTATAGATTAATACAATACAGTAAGTAATAGCATATATATAATAGTAATAGTATAAATATCAAGGCAAGAAAATTAGTTAAGGCAAAATTGTTTAAAGCAACTATGAAAAGCATTAAATATTCTTTTATGTAGTATTATTACTAATAATACTACTTTATTTTTCTTAGCTTGATTTACTATCCAGTTGTTTGGGTAGCTTTTCTTTATGACTTTGTGACTGTTATTTTCTGTTGTTAGACCAGATAGACCATATGGTCAAAAGATCAATTCACATCCGTCATTTACCCGCTCAAATCTTTGTTTTGTTGCTTCATCTTCTCATTAATCTCTTCTTGTCTTGATTCTTTTATTGCAATTGCAAATTTTAATTAGTTAGTGAACAGTTTTTTCTAATTTTGTACTAAATTATTTGGTAAAATGGTTGTAGCAGGGTCAAAAACTCCAGAGAAGCCGAAAGGACGCATGTTTGTTCATAAAAGAGGTAATTATCTGCTCTACCTAATTACTAGGGAATTTAGTGAAAAATAGCCCAGACTAGTTACTTGGCCTAGGTAGCCTATATTCCTTTTGTGAATGTAGTGAAAGTTTTCTTAAAAATTTAACCAATATGATATGAATAATTTTAGTTTCACATGAGGCTAATTTAAAATAAAAAATGTTAACTGTTGATAAAAAAATCGAAGGAATTGCACTTCGCTTAGTATGACTTGTTTATTTTAATAGAAAAAAATAAAAATCAGAGCATGCCATAGGTTTTCTAAATTTTATTTAACCTATATTTATTAATGTAGAGTCAATACATTTTGAGAAGGATCAGCCGATAATCACTGGCTGTTCATTTGTCATTGGGCTATTAATTAATGACACTTTCTAAGGATTAGTCGGCCTTAGTTTGTAACAATGACTACATTCGCTCACCTACACTCATTCGAAATCCATATTCGCCCATATCTTGACGATTGGCGTCTTATGAAAAAATAAATAAATAAATAAAGAAAATAATTTTTTTTCTTGAGCTAGATTCTATGATCTATCAAAATCATTTGATACACCTTGTTTTCATCATCTGCAAGAATACTTTTAAAGTCATACTTGGATAATAGAACGCAAACCGTATATTACAATAACAGTTTCTCCCATTCTAAATCTGTTCCTAATGGGTTTCCGCAAGGATCTATACTGGGTCCCCTACTGTTTTTATTGTATATGAACAACTTACCTGAAAACTTAACCCTTAAAGCACTGAATAAAATTTGGCCTAGGTCTCAATAGCGTGCATTTAACTTTATTTTTTTAATTTTATTTTTTTCAAAAGTTTAATTTATTTTCCACTTAATGGACCTTTAAGTAATAAAAAATAGCCATTTCATAAAAATTTATTTAATTTTACATTTTGTAATATGACATAATGATCAAAACAATTTTATGGAATACGCTGCTATATATTCAGTTAGTACAATAACTTTAGTCTAAATTTAAACAATATAAAATAAAATGAAAAACAATCTCATTATATGTTATCAAATAAACTATAATACAGTAATGGGATTAGTTAGTAGTTTTGGACAGTATGATTCACTTCAAAACATCCGTCAGGGTGAAGTGTGGGATGTTCCGTGCAGGTCTTGCAAAAATAAATCGTTTCCCGGCAATAAATGAACACAATAAAATGAAACAAACCAACCAAAGAATAACTACAACGATGTAAACAAAAGCTTAATGAAGTCAAGTAGACAGACTCTTGGCTGTGACTGGCGACACTGGCACTGGCGGGCGAACTGTCTAGCGAGATCCGGTTATATCCGCATTCCGCGCTATGCGTCAGTCGTCACGGCAAGGAAAATAGCATAACAGCTGTTTCTAACTTCCTGTTGTGTGAAATTAAACCAGCTTGCATCCGGTTGGCTATAAATAAGCATTTAAAGGCTTTTGTACCCATTTCCGGTTATGTAGTGTACTATTAAATAAAAATAACCTAAAAAATACATCAATACGGATATGTCTGTATGCCACGTTTAGAGCTATTTTCATTGTACTGATATATCCGTATGCCGCGTGATAAGGGTTAAATTCAAGTAATCTAAGCTGCTATTTATTATGCAGATGACATTTGCTTATCTGTTAACTCAAAAATTTGTTGCACTGAAGACATAGATCTTCTTTACAAACATGAAAAATAAAGGTTTGTTTATAATGAGAAAAATGCAATTGACTGTTTCAAATGAACTTTTACAGAATATATAGTAACATGTTTATATTTAAGTCTTCCAATGTGGTATGGATATTAGGACATATATATATATATATATATATATATATATATATATATATATATATATATATATATTGTTCTTTGTGATAACTATAATTTGTAGTCCTAGGATAAGTTGAAGATGCCTATGTAATCAAGTATATTTTGTATTATCTTGTTTTGTTCTGGGAATAAACAAATTGATTTGATTTAACATATAATAGGGTCTTGTTTATAGGCTATAGACCAACATTACTAATTGTTTGATGTCATAGGCTTAATTATATGGTGTGGAAATCTCAAATTTGTATTTTAATTTGGATTTTAAGTGATAAAAAAAAACTTGAAAAATTATTTTGTTAAGTGTTCTACAAATATAGTTAGTTTGGCGAACAACTCTTAATGATGCATATACTTAATCAACATTAATTCATCTTAGCCACAATTGAATATAGATATGATTTATCTAGATAATATTTTCATTTGATAACTAATAAGGTTACTAGTAACTTAGAATAAACTAGACATAAGACATAAGAATCTTCTTTATTCACAACTGCATATTTACAGGCAAAATAGTGTCAATGGAATTTAAAATCTCTATAACTAAATTTATTACTTACAATGAACAATTTTATTTACTGTTGTAAAATAGAAACATTTTTAAAACTAACTTAGATGTATTTTATAGGACAAGGCCCAGAACACTGATGCCAAAAAACTCATCAATACAGGATTATTCAGTAAATATTCTTTTAGACATTGAGCAAATTCATTTTTTTCTTTTATTTCCTTTAACTTTTTAGGCAGTTGGCTATACAATTTTAATCCTATGTACGAAGGTTTTTTTGTAAAACTCTAGCCTATGCTGAGCTACAGTGAATTTCTGTCTTGTATTATAATGCCTGTCTGACCCCAATAGAACCGGCATTTTATAGTCTACAACATATTTAATTGTTTCAAATATGTAAAAGTTGTACACAGTTAGTATTCCTAACTGTGTAAAAGCTTCCCTAACACTATCCCTCCGCCTCAGACCCAACATGACTCGAATTGCTTTTTTTTGAATCAGTAAAATTTTCTTCAAATTATGATCTGACGTTGCACCATATACGCTGATTCCATATGCAATGTGGGAGTGGATAAGAGCAAAGTACAGCACTTTCAATGTATGAAGATTGCATACCTGTGATAGACGTCTTAGAGCATACAAACTAGAGGATGTTTTTTTCAAGATATGATTAACATGTATATCCCAACTTAAATGATTGTCCAGATACAACCCCAGGAATTTTGTTTGCATGGCCTCCTCTATGTGGTCTTGATCAATCATGATACTGTAAGTGAATTTCCTTTTAGCTTGTTTTGTGGTGAAAGAGATAAAATTGGTCTTACTGGCATTTAATGATAAATTATTTTCAACGAAGAATTGTTTTATTTTAGTGAGATTTTGGAAAGATGAGATTTCAATTTCTTCTTGACTTTTCCCTGAAATTAGAACATTGGTGTCATCTGCATAGAGACAGATTGTATTTTCTCTTCCTTCAATCAAGTGTGGGAGACCTTTCAGGTAAGCATTGAACAAAAGAGGCCCCAAAACCGAGCCCTGGGGAACACCATACTGAATGGTTTTGAAAGATGATCGAACTGTTTCCAGGGATTTCTTGTTAGTCAAGTGAGTCAATTGTACGTATTGTTGACGGTTATGCAGGTAAGACAAAAACCATGAGAGCTCTTTGCCTCCAATTCCCAAACTTTCAAGAGTTGTAAGTAGTTTGTCATGAGAGACGGTATGAAACGCTCTATGGAGATCCAAAAAAAAAACACCTACCACCTCATCACCATGATCTATCATTTGAATGATGTTTTCAATAAACTCAACACTAGCTGTAATAGTGGACTTCTTTGGCCTAAAACCATGTTGCTCTTTATCCAAAAGCTGATTGTTATCTAGAAAAAAGAGTAATTGATTGTACACTACCCGCTCATATATTTTTGAGAAGATTGGGAGAAGAGAAACAGATCTGTAGCGAGATATGTCTGATTCATCTCCTTTTTTAAAAACTGGTATTATCTTTGCTATTTTTAATTTATCTGGAAAAATTGAAGATATTAGAGAAGAATTAATAAGATGAACCAATGGTTTCAGGATGTAACCCCTTATTTGTTTGATAACAGTGATGGGAATTTCATCAAACCCAAATGAAGTTTTATTTTGAAAGGATGATATTATTTTGGATAATTCTTTTTCCGTGACAGGCCTAAAATTAAATTTCTTCCTGAAAAGATGATTTTCAGGTGTTTTGCTCAAACCTTCTGGGCAAGAAGGGTCGTGCTGAGGGTCTACAACATTAACAAAAAAGTCATTAAACAGCTCAGCAACAGCCCTGTGGTCAGACACAGCCTGAGAGTTAATTTCTAAATTTATTCTAGGTGGAACATAAACAGAACTTCCTATCTCATTATTCCAAGTATTTTCCAAGTAGATTCCAAGTAGTTTTTACAACATTTTTAGAGTTTCCTATTTTGGAATTAAAATACTCCTTTATAGCTCTTTCAATAGACTGCTTCAAACATCTTTTCTTTTTTTTCAGATCCGATTTTAGCTTAGTAGTTCTCCTATCTCTATATAATCTACCTATTTCAAAAACTTCATCTTTTAATGTCTTTACTTCATTATTAAGCCATTTACAATTACTTCCCAACTTCAGAGTAACAGAGACTTTAGGAAAACATGTATTGAAGTAGTACTGAAATACTGAATGAAAGGTGTCATATTTTAGATGTACTGGTGCAATACAGACAAATACATTTTACTCTAGGTAACCTTAAGCACTTTCTACCCACATTAAAATAATATGCTCTTAAAGCAGCCTAGTTAAAATGAGTTAGATTATCAAGAAACTATTCACTGTGTACACAACCTGTTTTTTATCAAATAATAAAAAAAATACTGAAACTTTTTGTTTTAATATGTGTGTTTTTATAGGCCCTAGAAACATTTTCTTCACAAGAATTAAGAAACGTTTTTTTTTTTCTTGAAGGTGTATAAAACATATAAAATAGGCTATTGTTTATTTATTTTTTTTTTTTACATTCTCATATTTAATATACACGTTATAGCTCAAAATAAATTTATATGTAAAGACCTAAATTTATTTTTGCTATCTAGATTCACTCTCTACACTCTAGTGATTTTTACATCTTTACCACTTGGTCATTTTCAGGTTTATGTTTAGTAGACTTGATGAAAACTAATAAATTATAATAATAAAAGAATACCTATGTAATGTTTGCATGTTATCTCATTCATGTAGCAGACGAAACGAGCTTAGAGCAGCTGCCAATACACAGCGCTGGTTGTTTGCCATTTCCTGTCTCTCCTTTTCCTGGGGATTTGTAATCTTCCCTCTTACTCTAGGCTGCCGTGCAACAAGCTCAACCTAGCGGTGGCCGCACCAAGATAGCAAAACTAGAAAAAAAATAGTCTTGACTATTTAACATTGGCTTTTTGCTTATTATAGATGTGCATTCATTGGTATAATCCAGCAACACATGGAAAAAGATAATTTACCACTTTAAATTAACATTTAAATACCAGAAATTTAATGAATTGTAAAATACTCTTTAAAACAATAACTTACTGTAGTTGGTTTACTATTATTTTATTTTTTTTTTTATTTTTTATTTATTCATAAGACGCCGATCGTCATTAATTGTTCTTCGCGCTCTGTTGGAGGCACAGAGTAAGTAATACACTTACTCTGTGTTTAGAGGTCGGCCTCTGACGTCACAACTCAGCTTATATAGACCATATGAGGGTAAGGTTACCTGTTATGTATTATAAGAATCTTGATTTTTTCCTTAGTTTACTATTTATTTATTTTGATGCTGTTATGTTCAGAAAAATTTACATTAAAACTTTTAGGCTTTTTAAATTACGATTTACTTTAACCTTCGCTTAGTCGCGTGCCTGAGAGTACGACGTTAATCGCGCCGCGGTCGAAAACACCGCACACATAAATGTCATTCCAGAATAACTTCTATTAATTATTATTATTATTATTATTTTTTTTCTTTTTGGGGAGGTTTATATTGTTATTAAGTTTATTTAATGCAACTTAAACTTGATTGCAATGAATGTAAATTAACAAAATAATATAATGTAATATACAGGGTGAGGCAGACCACCCGTGCAGCATGTATAGCAGGAGAACGGTTTAGTCTAGTGGCCTAAAACAAAATGCTTTTCCCCTATATTGCATATGGGGAGTCCATTAAAAATGTTTTCATCAACCTTTTCGTAAAGAGTGTTGAAAAACTAGGGGTCATGGGTTCGAATCTCTAAATTATCAAATGCAAATATATGGCAAATAATACATCATTTTAAAGGTCTTGTTGAAAGAAACTCATTGATGAAAACAAAATTCATTTATCATGACACATTTCAAAATGGCGGCCATTTTTGTGGAAAATATTGACGTTTACGGAATACCCTATAGTTTTCTTACTGTTTGAGATAGGTTCATTCCGATTTCAATTTCTTACTTGCAAAACCCTCAGCTTCACTCTGATATGCCGCATGACTACTTTTATCATTATTTTGATATTGGCCCCCTAATACGAATTTTGAAAAATTAAAAATTCCTTAAAGTCAAAATTTTTAAATAGCAACATGCATCATGTTGTATATCATTTTAAAGCGCTTGTTAAGACAAACAAATTTTGCATTACACTTTTTTTTGTATCTCCAGTGGTTTTTGAGAAATAAGCACAAACGTGTTTTTAATAATAATTTTCCCACCTTTTTACGTTACTTTGGCCACTGACATCCAAAACTGAAAGCACTGAGTCAAAATCTAAAATTTTAATTGCGTAAATCGAAATAAGGAATTATGTAAGCAAATTTATTTTTTATTAAGATATTTCAATTTGACAAATACAGGCAAAAAGCGTTTTACATTAAGTACTGTGTTATCATTGCTAATAATACAGATATGGTATATTACTAATCTGGTATTATTACAATCTGGTTTAAAGCTTATTACTAAGATAATCTTGAAGGGAATATGTGGCAGATGGCCTTTTGGTTCCAGATTTGTATGATTCTCTAAAATTAAGAGACCTTTGTAAAAAACTGAAATCACCATAATTGTAATTTTATCATTTAAAATTGTTTGTTGTATTTTTATACTTTAATATTATAAATAAATATTAATAGTTTTTATACACAGTACCATTACTCGCTTCGCATGGTTAGGTACCTTTCACAATTGGCCTTTACTGTTCAGTACAACCAGTTGATACTTTGCTCCTGGGTTACTGCAATTATTATTAATCTTATGATTGTTTAATCAGCTGATTATTTTCAGCTGTTTATAAAATCAGCTGTTCTAGTGCATTATTGTACACTTCATTTTAGTTCCTGAAACAAAACTTATTTTATTTGACAACCACTTTAATTCTCCACTTTATTCCTTATTTTGTTCTTTTATTGTGAATGATAGTTCTGTATTTACTGAAATGCCGTACACAAATGAAGAGGCTTTCCAAATGCTAATGGTGTTAGGCGAATGTTTCCAGAATTACTCAGCTGCTGCGAATCTCTACGCAGAACGTTA
The DNA here is from genome assembly GCA_035578905.1 of Stictocephala bisonia. Taxonomy (NCBI): domain Eukaryota; kingdom Metazoa; phylum Arthropoda; class Insecta; order Hemiptera; family Membracidae; genus Stictocephala; species Stictocephala bisonia. The sequence goes on from JAQJVL010000316.1 coordinate 55,148, forward strand.
TCCAGACAGAGAAGTTCAATCACGAATGGCCTTTCAAAGACTTGCTAGTCGTGTGCGTGAAAAAGGACAGGTTCAGCCTGATTTCAATAAAGGAAAAACCCTAGCTAGGCCTGTAAGAAGTGATACGGCACCAGACATTTTGGCAGCGGTTCAACTCAATCCAACTGACTCGTCCAGAAGAATAGCTCTAGATGCGGGTGTGAGTCAAAGGTCAGTGTTGAGAATCTTGAAAGATAACAAAATGTACCCATACAAGATATCATTACACCAAGAACTGCATGGTGATGATAGCCATCGAAGAATGAATTTTTGTTTGTGGGCTAGGGAAATGTTACAACAACGTGAACATTTTTTTCGTAATGTACTGTGGTGTGATGAAGCAACTTTCCTCAGCAACGGTGAAGTGAACCGCCATAATATGAGGTACTGGGCCTATGAGAATCCACACTGGATGCGAGAGGTGGATAACCAGAGATACTGGACTTTGAATACTTGGTGTGGCATCCTTGGTAGAAAAATTATAGGTCCCTTTTTCTTCAGAGAACACCTAGTTGGAGACACTTATAACAACTTTTTGCTAAATCACCTGCCTAACCTATTAATAGATATACCCGACGAAGACATAGAAGATTTGTGGTTCATGAATGATGGGGCACCACCTCACTACGCCAACAACGTCAGACAAACTCTTGATGAACAATATCCTGAAAGATGGATTGGAAGAGGTGGTCCTGTCAACTACCCTCCAAGATCTCCTGATTTAACTTGTATGGATTTCTACTTGTGGGGTAGGCTGAAAGATTTAGTGTACAAAAGACGACCAACAACAATCGAAGATATGATGCAGAGAATCAGACATGGTATAAATTCTATCAGTGGCGAAGAAGTATTGCGAGCTGTAGATAGCTTCACCTCCAGAATAGAACTATGTATAGAAAATAATGGTTTTCAATTCGAGCACATGTAATTTACAGTAAAGTAAGTTCAGTTGGATTCTGGATATTTTTGTACGATACTCTTATTACTTATTAATTTTTTTAAGGTTGCAATTATGTTAAAAGTTGCAAATAAATACAAATAAATACAAGAATTTACAAATCTTGTAAAAAATACAAATCGTGTATTTTTTAAGAGACATTAAGAGTAAAAATACCAATTTATATTTTTATAAATCTGATAATTTTTTTAAATACAAAATGTATGGCCAAAGTAACGTAAGAAGGTGGGAAAATTATTATTAAAAACACGTTTGTGCTTATTTCTCAAAAACCACTGGAGATACAAAAAAAAGTGTAATGCAAAATTTGTTTGTCTTAACAAGCGCTTTAAAATGATATACAACATGATGCATGTTGCTATTTAAAAATTTTGACTTTAAGGAATTTTTAATTTTTCAAAATTCGTATTAGGGGGCCAATATCAAAATAATGATAAAAGTAGTCATGCGGCATATCAGAGTGAAGCTGAGGGTTTTGCAAGTAAGAAATTGAAATCGGAATGAACCTATCTCAAACAGTAAGAAAACTATAGGGTATTCCGTAAACGTAAATATTTTCCACAAAAATGGCCGCCATTTTGAAATGTGTCATGATAAATGAATTTTGTTTTCATCAATGAGTTTCTTTCAACAAGACCTTTAAAATGATGTATTATTTGCCATATGTTTGCATTTGATAATTTAGAGATTCAAACCCATGACCCCTAGTTTTTCAACACTCTTTACGAAAATTTTGATGAAAACATTTTTAATGGACTCCCCATATGCAATATAGGGGAAAAGCATTTTGTTTTAGGCCACTAGACTAAACCGTTCTCCTGCTATACATGCTGCACGGGTGGTCTGCCTCACCCTGTATATACAAAAGTCAAATTGTTACAATTGTGTCAAAAGTTACAAAACAAAGTCAAATTATCCGATCAATTTCATTTTCATCATTATCTTCCAATTCTTATGCAATTTCATCATTAGTATTATCTATTTCATCAAAAAGCCGTTTCTTAGCATTTTCTTGACAACTTTGTAACTTGGCATTCACATTTTCCTCTTTTTCAACACTATCTAAAAGTCTATTTATTCTTCTTTCTTCAAATACATCCATTTTTTATATAAATACAACACACTAAATTCCGTAAGAAACACTAACAGCACTAGTCACACGTGGTGTTAAAGACCGCACTTTACAATCAAGAACAGTCGCCCAATGGTTCAAAAGACCGTGCCTGTATTCGTCTTATCTGGGACACCAGTGACAAACGACTGAGGCTAGGACATGTGGTGGGGCTTGATGTAGGAATAGTGATGAAGGATATGATAAGGTATCAGCTCTCTTTGTCCCCACACCCTATCACTACACAAAAAAGGCTTCTTTTGCGGTCTATAACACTGCTGTGCGACTAACGAAGGGTAAGGGGGACTAACGATTCTTTGTTTATCATTATTTAATAATGATTAACAAAGAAAAATTGAATTTAAAACATAGTTTTTATACTTTATTTTACTATATAGTGTTTATTTGAACAAAGACCTAAACTAACAATGTGTTTTACATTTTTTTATATTAACTCTTGTGTTGGTAGACGGCAGTTGCCCGTCGATAGATTGTGTGTCTGTAGTGAACTTTCACCTTTCACTTTAAAATTTTACCAACACCTATAGACTTCTACAGACATCATTATGAACATTCAACAAATATGTATTGATAGATTATATATTTAACAAAATTTTTGTTTGTAAATTAATTTTGTGGTGTTTATACAAAATGTTTGGAATAGTGAATTTATTATTTCCATGGCAACAGATTTTCATTCTTGTGTGTACTGCATGCAGTTTTGTATCATAGTACATTTATTTTTGCCTTTATGATATATAATGTACAGATTTACCGAAACTAGATAAAATTTAGTATATTTTTGCTATCTCACATTTTTTATTTTATTATCACAACATTGTTTCCACTGGGTACCCCCTCCCTTCTTGCAATTAGTGAAAATAAATTTTTAAATGTCACATACTGTGAAAAAGTGAAACATTTTATGGTATGTACTATATGAAAGCCTACATATTTGTGGAGATTTGATACCAAATATAAGTAGTTTCACAGTAAAAACTATTTTTATGAATTTTCTAATAAACGTATGCAAAAATCGCCTGCTATTATAGGAAAAAGTAACTGCCAACTCGAGGGTTAAATCACATGCTCTAAAATTTATAATAGTAAAAGTAGTTTCTTAATTAGATTATTACATGTTAGTAGAAGTGCAGTACAAGTGAACATCACAGAAGTTTACTGTAATATAATTATGACTTTCACTTTTATTTTAATGGCAAAAAACCAAACTTTAAAAGAAACAAGAATCATCATAGAATGTTACCAAATGCATTAATGTTGTACATTCATGTTTTTAGAATGGTTGTTGAGACCAATGTCTATATCAGTAGCACAGAACCTTTTCGCCCAATTACCTAAGGAAATGCTCGCCCTACACGCTCTCATTTGATGGTTACCAACTTATGCCATATGCCCTTAGAACAAAACCAGTTACACTGGATCATGAAGTCAGCTTCTATGACTCATTCAGCATTTTAAAGAATTTTCGCTAATTCATTAATATCATAGCAATATGGGTCAGAAAAAGAGGTGAAAAAGTGTTTTGAATCATTGTTGAATCAATAGTGTAGGTAATAATTTTTACTTAGGTGATTATTCCTTAGAAAGAACCATATATTAATAGTATAATAGCTAGGGCAACTAAGGGACCTACAGCTTTACGTGGAATCAAAACCACATATTGATCTGATTTTCGGCTAACTTACAAGTCTGATGCTCAGTTCAGTTAAGATGTTAAGGGACATAACATCTGGGGAAACTGAATACTACCCAACATGGGAAATCCTAAACTTCCCTAGTAGTGTCCATGCCGATGGCAACTATGAGCATACACCGTGTTAGTATTAAGAGGACTAAGCACCTATAGTATTAAGGAACCTATAGACTGAAATCTCCACTGCACTTTGCATCCAAGTAGCTGGATTATAGAACTGTACCACTAGTGTTGAAATTTATTTTGTTACTCAAATATATTATGCTAACTTAAAATCATAGTATTTATTCATTGTTAAATAAGCTATAAAAAACACATTCATCTTAAGCGACACATAGACGGAAGCTAAAAAAAAAAAAAACACATTCATCTTAAGCAACATATAGACGGGCAAAGTAGAGAAGGCAAGTTACTGGCAGCAAGTACTGTCCATTAAGTCACTTGCCATCTCATTTCCTATACACAGGGTAAGTACTATTGGCAAGTGACAAGGAAATTTCTTGCGACCAGTCTGCTTTGAGGTTGTGAGTGCTTTTTCGGCACTGGCGGCGCAGTGCTGTAACTCAGCTACTTGGGGACAAAGTGTTTGGGAGATTGTAGGCGATAGGTTGGATACTCGGTCCTCTTAATACTGACATGACGTCCGCTTGATGGATGCTATCAGCGTGGACACTACTAGAGAAGTCTGGGGTGTCCATGTTGGGTGGTAATTATTGTGCGGATGTTGTGTGGGGGAGATAAATGAGTATCAGGCTTGTCAATTAGCTGAAAATCAGACCACCACTACGTGGTTCGGATTCCACGTAAAGCTGTAGGACCCTTAGTTGCCCTGGCTGTTGGGCTATTAATTGCCCTTTCTGAGGAACAGTTGAACTCAGTTAGTAACCAGACTACACTCATCCACACTCATCCTACTACACTCATATAACCATTCATATTCACCTTAAAATACCAATAAAGTTGTGTCTGTGTCTCATGTAAGAATATAGTTTGTGTTGAGAATGTCTGATTGCAATGAAGAATTTTGTGAAACATGAAATTAAGCAATTGGAGAGTGTATCGTTGTTCTAAACGAAGAGCTTCAATTTGTTTTGCATAGAAGTAAAATATGGGTGAAGAAATGGGTCTGCTAGAAGACGAACTTGGTGCAACTGCAACATTTTCCCGTGAACTAACAACAGAAGATCCTCATGATTTCAAAAGACATTTATGTATGAGTGTAGAGAAGTTTGAAGAGGTTTTACAAAGGGTATTATTCGCAGAGGAAATACTTCAATGCGTAAAGCTTTAATAACCAAAAAAAGCTTGAATCTAGCTAGTGGTGAAAGTTTGCAGTCGTCTTTATTGTTTTGCATTCCTGTTAGTACAATACCATGATAGTTTTGATACATAAAGTCATCAGTGCCTTTTCTACTTGACTTCAATTCTTCAACTTTTAGACGTTCTTGCCTTTATGTTGTTTTAATTAATTTAATTTTGGATAGTTATAAATTAGTGACAGATACTACAATAGTTTCCTAAATATTGAAGATCAACTAATAATCAACTCATTGCACTTTTACATTTTTGTTTGTGAACATAGTCATTATGATGTGTGTTCAGCAATAGTTGGTAACTTTGAAATATCTCTAACATTTATTAATATCATTCATTACAGCACCACTTAATAGATTTTTTATTCTCGGCAGGGCTCTTGTCTGTCATTTTCAAAGAACAAGCTGTCTGTTCTATGAACTATCACCTCTGATTTACCTTGCCACTATGCTCTAATGGTGGCAAGTTCATGTTGTTACAGGAAAGTTCTAGCCGCCAGTGGTCACGTGACCCGCTAATTGACGTGGCTAGACCAGTAAAATCAAACTGAGTTTGATTTTACCACTCACGTGATCAATACCACTGTACGTGTATGGGTGGGCGGGTGGGTCAATACTACAGTGCGTGTATGGGTGGGCGGGTGGGTCAATACTACAGTGCGTGTATGGGTTGGCGGGTGGGTCAATAGCACAATATGTACGTTTAAGGCCAATTTAAAGTTCAGGATAATAGAGCATCTTCAGTTTATTGCCATTAGTAACTCCAAATTGCCTTTTGCTAAAAAAATCAGTGCCTAGCTTAATGAAAGCTTAATAACAAATTATTCAAATCCCGTGGGGGCCACTAAATAATTTGCCAAAAAGAGTTTGGACCATTGTCCCTTAACTTTTGTGTACTATGTATAGAATTACCTTGTATATGCATTGACCTTGCTATTTACTGGCAGCAAAAAAAAAAATGAGTTTTTTTGCTGCCAGTAAATAATTACCACTGGAAAGTACCCCTATACACAAGGCAAGTATGCAGTATGTGCAACTGGCAAGTACTTGCAGCCAGCAACTTGCCGTCTCTACGTTCCCCGTCTATAAACAGCTTTATTCCTCTTAATTACAGCACTTAAGTTTTACAGTTTCTTGCATTAAAATGTTAAGCCGATTTCACAATAGTCTTAATAATACTCAACTAAGAATTAAATGTTTATAAATAGGTCTTTGATTTCAGATGGGCGTAAGGAAATGGTGCATTTTGATAAAATTACTTCAAGAATCCAAAAATTGTGTTACGGCCTTAATCAAGATTTTGTAGATCCAGTAAGTAATTTTGGGTATAGTATAGTAGTTATCAATCATAAGTGTTTAGGTCAAACCTAAGATAAGACCAACATAAGACATGTCAGTATATAACTGGAAATTAGTTATATAATAAAGTTAGCAAATTTTTAACATATAAAACAACTGTAAAACCACTTATACATAACATTGCGTTTTGGATAAATTTGTTTTACAATCTTCCATATTGTCAAGTGAGATGAAGTCATTATATCAGGTATTTACTCTGTGAATATTTTCATATTTATTAAGACCTTTATGTTGTTATACAAGACTATATGTTGTTATAGTTTTCTGTCTTTATACAAGATCCTTTTTTGTGTTTTGGAAATATTTTACCTATTTTTAGAGCTGAGGGAAATTGTCCTGTACCAAATGATTTATTTATCACACTAACCAGTGGAGGTGCTAGTTTGGTACAGGACAATTTCCCTCAGCTCTAAAAATAGGTAAAATATTTCCAAAACACAAAAAAGGATCTTGTATAAAGACAGAAAACTACCGTCCAATCTCACTAATACCAACACTAGCAAAAGTAGTAGAAAAAATTGCGCTGTCAAGAATGCTGGGATACCTGATGAAAAACGACCTAATTGTGAAAAACCAACATGGCTTCCTCAAAGGAAGATCCACCACATCAGCTCTTATTAACCTGATTGAACATGTCATAGACAATCTAGAAGAGGGAAAGCATGTATCAGCTGTTTTAATTGACTATAGCAAAGCTTTCGATTGCTTAGGTCATGACCTCATTCTAAAAAAGCTCTCAGCACTGGGAATTGATGGACTTGCAAAAGACTGGGTGGAAAGTTATCTGAAAAACAGAACACAAATCGTTGAAATACAACAAAACCTAAATGGAAAGAAATGTACATTCAGGTCGAAACAACTGACAGTCAGTAGGGGAGTGCCACAGGGTTCTGTACTGGGACCCTTTTTATTTATTCTCTTTACAAATGACTTTACTTCTTTTATTAATAATGACAATATAGAAACGACAATGTATGCAGATGATACAACTCTTCTGGTTTCAAATTACTCAGCACACGAATTGGTAGCAAATATCTTATCATCAACTGACAAAGTACTACAGTACTGCTTACAAAATGACTTGGCAATAAACCCATCTAAAACCATATTATTAAATTTTAGCAGGAGACTTGATGAAATACCAAACATTCTAGACATCACAATGAGTAAAACTACTTGGCTTGACAATTGATACTGACCTTTCATGGACATACCACATAAACAACCTTACAAAACAACTTTCATCTGGGATCTATGTGGTAAAAAGAATGATGTGGATAGAAGGAATAGAAACAGCAAAAATAGCATACTGTGCATTAGTAGAATCACACATTAGGTATGGGCTAATCGTATGGGGAAGAACCTCAACAACTGAATTCAACCTCAACAAAATCCTGGTCCTCCAGAAAAAAGCAATTAGAACACTAGCCGGCCTTGGTCCTACAGACAGCTGCAGAGAAGCATTTAAACAACTTAAACTTTTAACAGTCACAGCACTCTAAATACTAACAGTAGTTATGCACACGAAACAGCAGGACCTACCAAGAAACAAGGACTACCATGCCTACCACATCAGACGAGCTGCAGACTATAGTCTTCCTATCCACCACACAGCAAAATTCAACCAAAAGCCTTCTTACATGGGTCGGAAAATCATTAATCTGCTACCACAAAACCTCAAGACTATAACTGGAAATGAGCTAAAAAGTCAACTTCACGACTGACTAGTCGAACGACCTGTGTATTCTCTGAAGGAACTATTTGAACTTCTATGAAAAGAAAATCAAAAATCAAAAATGTAAAGCAAGAACTATTTATCTAAATGTATGACATTGTATTAAATCTTTTTACTTTTAATTTGACGACATTGTATTTCTTGATGAAATCACAAATAAAGAACATTGTCTATTGTCTATTGAAGGAGACAAAGGTAGTTGGACATTTGCCATCATTACGTGAAAAATAACAATCACGACGTTTTGATTTGGTAAAACCCAAACCTTTTTCAAGTGCTAAAAACTAAATTACATCTACACAAACATGTTATAAAACTACGTTCTTAAACTAATACTTTAAACTTATCTACTTTAATAATTATCTACATTTTAACCTAGATCCTAGAATGGAGTACAACAAAATGAACTTCTACTAAATATAAAAAATATTAACAGGGTTAAATTAATATAGCCAATTAGGCGCTGTCAAGGTCACGATATCAACGAAAAATATAAAACACAATAAAATTAATATTCAAATCAGACTGAAATCAGATTGTCTATTGTTGATTCAAAAAAGTAAATGCTCGTATAGTTTTATATCTTTTCATAAGATTTAATCTTTGAATGGGTTGTTAATAATGATTTCTTCCTCTAATATTATATGAGTTTGTTTTGATTCAGATGACAAAAAAGTAAAAAGTAGTATCATTTACCTTAAAACACTTTTGAATAGTTCCAATTGGTACAAAGTAGATATATTGTCAAAAGGCTATATTTGATGTAAATTTGTTGCACGACGATCTGTAACCAAGTTTAACAAATATTCCAATAGTTTTTCTGAATTTATTTTGTAATAAACAAAGGTAGAGGTAAATAGAATTGTACTTTTGCAATTTTAATGTTGCAAAATGAAAATATGTTGTTATTATTATGAACGAAAGTTTTATGCTTGTGCATATAAGTGTTTTTTTTAATTGATTCAGAGCTTGTAAGTATATTTTTAACTTATTTCCAACAAAGTTTTAGTTTGATAGATTTTATTTGTTGGAAAACTTATTTCACAATCAGTTGCATCATTCAGTGTTGTTATAGAATATAATACAAAATAATAGTTACAAACATCAGGGCACGCACAGTTATTTTACAAATTGTAATGGAATTTATCAGGTAAACTTCTTAACTTTATTAACAGATAGTCAATTTAGTTTCAATATAAGCAAATAAAAAAGAACTAAATTAACAAACGTTGAATGTGAAAAAAGTCTAAAAAACGAAATATTTATTTCTAGGCTGAAGTAGCAATGAAAGTAATCACAGGCCTGTACCCGGGAGTGACTACAGTGGAGTTGGACAATTTGGCAGCGGAGACAGCTGCCACTCTGACCACCCGGCATCCAGACTTTGCCATTCTTGCTGCACGCATCGCTGTATCCAACCTGCACAAGGAAACCAAGAAAACTTTCTCAGGTTACTCATTTATGGGAATAATTTAATTGGAAAAATACATTCAATAGCACATTTTGTTATCAATTCTGCCCTAGTGCTCCATAAACCAACGTCAGATGTGTACAGAAATAATCTCAAATCAAAATCTGTTATTCTTGGTTCGTTACACAAAACATACAAAATTACAAAAAGAATGTCTCTTGCTTAAACTATTGGTCTGTGTGCAAGAGAGAGCTCCTCCAAGGCTTGTGTAATAATTACTTACTAAGGTATTCTATATATATATATATATACATTAACAACATTTTTTAATTAGTTTGTATTTTACAATAGTAACTTAATAGTTAACAATAGACAAAAGAGGTAAAACTATAGACCAATTGTCATCACCAAAATACTCAGGCTTATTAGAAGCTAAAATATGCAAAGAAAAAAATCTAAAAAAATAACTGTAAAACATGACTTTATTAATAATTTTATATGTGAAAGAAATACTAATAATTGGTAATTTTGAAAGTCATCAGGCAATAACGGACTGTGCTTAGCAATAATAATTCAATAGTCAAGTATATTGGGATTGGAGCAAGTTCTCTACATCATCCAGGCTAAGTTTAAGTAGTCACTGCTTATACAAGGGGACACTGGCACCCTCCAAGTCAGCAATTTCTTGATGTAAATTTTTATGTAGACAATGAGCAAGATAAAAAGGATAAGAGTGGCCCAGTTTATTGCTCAGTCGTGGAATTAGGTAACAAAAGCCAATTCTGTTTTTTGTTGCATAATAATGTTCCAAACCTACAAAAATATCATTCTTATTATTTCTAATGTAAATAAGAAGATTCTTTACAAAGAGCTTCCTGATGTTTAAAACCGGAAATTCAGTAGTTAACACTTTGACTGCGTATCCTGTATTTTTACCGAGTAGCTTAATTTTTTTAACACATTGACTGCGGTACCAACTTGGCTAAAACCTACCCCGGTGGCTAAATTATGATATTTACAAAAAGACGTTAAGAAATTATGATATGAACACTTAGACATAACAATTCAGGATTCATAGTCGAACATCGATTTCTGGAAGGATATGGGTTGAATTGTCCATGTCGGATCCATCGGTCACCGGCGACCAGGCCGCCACCCGCGAATGCCTCTATGCATAACTGACATTGTCAGTTCTCCTCAAGCTGCCCCTGTTAGATGTTATGTCGAATTCACTCAATTTTCACTAAACTAACACTTAATTTTTATCTAATTATATACACTATATACACTCCCACCAGTCTCCTTTTCTTGTTTTTTTCCATGAAACTCATCGAAGCACTGGCCTAAGCAAAGACCAGGCTTGTCAGGACATGTCTCACAGTAGTACGTAGTTTTTTTTTTTATCTTTTTTGTTTTTCCAACATATTCTACAGGTTTTAGAAACATATTATAAGGCTGATAGAAACATATTAGAAACATACTGATAGGTTTAAGGCTGGCAACCTAACAGTGAGCGAGATGTCGCTCTGAATGAAACGCACATCCAAAACACTTGCAATGGAGTAAGGATCGCCATCAAATTTTCCCGGTTGGTGACAGGCACTCCGTTGATGACTATGTTATTCCTTCTGGACTGTTGCTGGAGATCTGCCATCTCATGTTGAAGCTCTCTGATATTAACACATAGTTGCCTATTTTCTTTCCGCGATTGGGTTACTTGGGCTGTGGTACTATCCAAGGCAGTTTTTAACTCATTATATTTTGACTTTAGCACACTAATGTCCCTCACAGCGTCAGCAACTTCACTGTTTGCGTTAGTGTTGTCAAAACAGTCATTAATGTCCTTCCTCAGGGCGGTGATTGTTTCAAGAACGACGATATTTGTGACCTAACTTGTCCTACTACTAGCGGATGATGTTTCAACTAGACAGTACTCGCACTTTCACATTTTCCTGGTGCAAACTTTTTTGTCAGCCGAAAAACCTGCGCACTACGGGTGAAACAAGAGTGAACAATCACAGCATTTAAGAGCTTCTTTAGGTTTATTAAGCACTTTTTTCACACTTCTTACAATTATCCGCCATCGTACAAACAGTTACGGAAAAAACACTTGTACACAGACAGTAAAAATAAAATGACAAACTTGTAAATTCCAATAAAAAGTAATTGGAACTGGTCAAAACCATAAGATAGACAAGTAACTAACCGCCGGGCAATGCACGGCACTATCAGCAGACCACCTTAGATAACCAGCAATATGAACTCATCGAGCGCCTGAAGAACTGGGCAACAATAGAAAAATATTTAACAAAAATCAAACAAAATTTCTTATTGCTTTGTATACTCACTTGTTTGTTATTAAAATGTTTGAACATATTGTGCTACAATATTCTGAGGTATTTTTTGTTTTTTGGCCGAATTTAATGTATATACTTCTTCTAGACAAAATGACAAAATAAAAAAAAATTATTTATTCATATTTGTACGATTTATTTCTTGTGCAGATGTCATTGATGACTTATACAACATGGTACAAGAAATGACTGGACTGAGAACTCCGATGATCTCAGATGAAACACATGCTATTGTAATGGAAAATGCTGATGTCCTGAATTCCTCAATTATTTATGACAGGGATTTCAACTACAATTACTTTGGATTTAAGGTATTTGGAACTAAATTTATTAATTTGATTTTTTTAAAAAGAAAAGCTGGTAATGCCAAAGTGCACCGGAAACAGTGCAAATTGACCACTGGCTATTGAACTAATGTTAGGGCAATAATAAACTTAAAAAAACATTATGAAAATATGGTGATAGCAACAACAGTTGGTAACACAACAAACGAAACATGTCATTTATTATGAAGCTGCAAAAAAACAAAAAAAAAACACTCCTTCGTTAAAATGTACTTGCCGACATTCAAAACCCCCTAACATTCATAAATTCAAGATCTTCATATGAAACTCAATTTTTAAAAAGTTTGACAATTTTTCTCATAAAAAAAGATGTTGACCTTTAAAGATGTACATCAGAAACACACATTTTTAGGCTTTAATTTTAAAAGGTTGCTTAACATTTCAAATCTGAATAAATGTTTAGGGTCATGAATAACTTTTCACCTCTTGATTTCTTCATGTAACTCAGATACTTATATCATAAAACTGCCTTACTTAAAAGAAAAATGCTATCCAAACTTCGGGTCGTGCATGGCTTGAGTTTTTTTAATGCAATGTAGGAACTTTCTAATTTAAAACCTAACAACATTTTAAGGTTGACTTATTAATTTTCTATTATTTTAACCTATTTTGATTGGTTTTTCTATCTCAAATCATTATTTCATAAAACGGCTTACTTTTTTAAAAGGTTATTCCTACTCAGATTTTTGGTCTGAAATTTACAGCCAGCAATTAAAATTTTTTGAAATATTTATATTTTGTAATAATTGGCCCTGATAAGTGCTGAGAACTCTCTACTATATTAAATCATTCTAATTTACTACGCAACAATACAATTTAGCCTGATTGAGATTGTCTAATCTCTATCAATAGTTGATTCATAATGTGATATCAAGGCCACTATCATCATCATCATCATCATCATCATCATCATCAGCAGCAGGTTCCAGTCTTCTCCCGGGTCTGCTTGGTACACAGTCCTCTCCACCATAGCTTATCTTCCCACTTCCTTTCTTCCAATATGTTTTCCCATACCTCCCCTCTTCTTACTACACTCTCCTTTAACCCATCTCTCCATCTATCCCTTGGTCTACCCCTTGGACGTTTACCCTGTATCCTCCACTCCATCCACTTTTTTGGTATCCTCTCATCCTCCATCCTTTTCACATGTCCGAACCATCTAATTCTTTCCCTTTCTATTTTATCTTGCAGAGGTTCTTCATTTAATCTGTCTCTTATTGTTTCATTTCGTATTCTATCCCACTTCGTTACTCCTAATCTACCTCTCAGGAAACGCATCTCACCTGCCTGTATCTTGCTCTTTTCTCTATTCTTCATTACCCATGTCTCTGCTCCATATGTTAATATTGGTATGTATTATGTCCTATATATAATTTCTTTACTTCTTTGTGGCAATCCTTTGTCTCTTATTAATCCCCTAACTAATTTGTAGAAATTTCCAGCCTGTCTAACTCGTTCATTTATGTCTCTTTCATTTTTACCATTTTCTTCCAGGACACTACCCAAATATTTGAAGAACTGTACTCTCTTCATTTCCTCTCTTCCCAGCATTAATTTTTCTAATATACACTCTTTGTTCCTTGTTGTTACCATATATTCACTTTTCGACACATTGAATTTCATCCCATATTTCTTTACTTCTTCTACCCACACATCCAACTGTCTTTGTACCTCTTTTATTTTACTTCCCCAAACCATTAAGTCATCCGCAAATGCCATAACCTTCATATTTTCTTCTCCAATTCTTTTTGCCACTCCACTCATTACTTCATCTAATACTGTTATGAAGAGAAGAGGTGACAGAGCGCTACCCTGTCTTAATCCGTTTTCTTGATTGAACCACCCTGTCTTTTCACCCCCTATCTTTACACAACTTTGGCTTTCTCCACAAATCTCTCTTACTCTTTCAATTATACTGTCTTTAACTCCCTTCCTTTTAAGTGCTTCCCATACCTTATCCCTTCTCACAGTATCATACGCTTTTTCCATATCTAGGAACCCCATTACTAGATCTCTTCCATACTCATAATTCTTCTCCTGCATCTGTTTAGCAGCAAAAATGAGGTCTATTGTTGATCTTCCCGGTCTAAATCCACTTTGCTCCTCTCTCAGTTTTCTTTCTACTTCATTCCTCACCTTTTTTTCCAAAATTTTCTCATATACCTTTGCACTGTGACACATTAAGGCTATCCCTCTATAATTACTGAAAACCTTCCTATCCCCTTTCTTAAAGATTGGCACTATTACTGCCTTTTTCCAATCTTTTGGAGTTTTTCTTTCCCTCCATACCACTCTCATCACTCTGTATAGCCACTGCATGCCGACAGCACCCGCCCTCTTTATTAGCTCTATTGGTAACTCGTCCACTCCTGCTGCTTTTCCCTCTTTCATCCTCTTTACAGCTTCCTCAAACTCTAGCCACGTTATGTCCTCATCTTCCTCTCCATTTGTCTCTATTATATCTTCCTCCTTCCCCTCTCTTTGTGTTTCGACATTTGGGTTCAGTAATGTCTGGAAATATTGTTTCCACATATCTTTTAATTCTTCCTTATTCTTTATTTCCTCTCCTTCTTTGTTTTTCATCACTACATCTATTTTTTCCCCATTCCTCCTTTTCCTCACTAAAGAGTACAGTACTTTCTTACTCCCATTTGAATCATCTTCCATCATCCTAGTCCATTCTTCCATCCATTTATTCTTTTCTTCTTTAACTATTTTCTTTGCTTCCTTTTTCCATCGTGCATATTCTTCCTTAGCTTCATCTGTCTTTTCCTTAAACCATGTCCTAAATGCTCTGTTTTTTCTATTTACCACTTCTTTTACCCTTTCATTCCACCATGGAGTTTCCTTCCATCTTCTTTTTGCACTTGTCCTTCCACATATTTCTTCAGCTGCCTCCACAAACGTTTCCCTAAATTTTGTCCACTCTTTCTCTACAGACTGAGGTTGTTCCTTTGGTAAATGCTTTTTTAAAACTTCTTGAAACTCCTCTTGTTTCTCCTCCTCCTTCAGCTTCCACACTCTAATTTTTCTCTCCTGTTTTTCCCTCGTCTTTCTTTGTTTGTTGGTCCTAAATTTCAACACTAACAGTCTATGGTCACTGTCCATGGCTTCCGTAGGGATTGCTTTGATGTCTAAAACTTCTTTTTTTATTTCCTCCTTATATATGAAGTAGTCCACTACTGACTTCCTACCATCCACTCCTCCATACCATGTTATTTTATGATTTTCTCTTTTAGCAAACCAAGTATTTCCCACAACTAGACTGTTTCTTTTACAAAATTCCAATAATCTATCTCCTTCTCTATTCTTGTTCCCCCACCCTTCTTTACCTATTACTTCCTCAAAACCTTCTCTATTTATACCAACATGTGCATTAAAATCTCCCATGATTACCAGATTCTCACTATCTACCTCTCTCTGTAATTCGTCTTCAAAATTTTCTTTTTCTTCTAATGGGCATCCTACCTGTGGAGCATATACTTGGATCAATTCCAAATTGTATCCTTTCAGATTAATTTTTGTTCTTATTATTCTGTCATTAACTCCTTTCACCTCTGCTATTACGTCCTCTTTAATTATCCAACCTACTCCGTTTCTCTTTCCCTCCTCATTTCCCTTCCAATACAGTGTAAACCCTTCTCTCAATTCTTTAACTCCTTCTCCTCTCCACTTAGTTTCAGCCAGTCCCAACACGTCTAATCTCCTCCTCTTCATCATATCCACCACTTCTTCTACTTTTCCTCTTAACGTCCTAATATTTAATGTGCCAATTCTCAATCCTAATTTCTCGCCGGGTCTCTTTCCTTGTTTTCCGTCCTTTCCGAGGCTTGTTGTACCATTTTTGAAAGCAAGGTATTCATCCACTACTGGCTTGCTAGGCCTATCGTATCAAGGCCACTATCAAATGTTATAAAATAAATCAAGAATGACAGGCATTTATATAAACCATTGTTTTGTAATATATTTGTTTGGTTTTGTAATCAGTTGTACAAAATCATTTGTTCCCAACACAAAGGAGTATGTTATTAAAACAGTATTATTTCAATTTATTTACTATAATTTGTTGAATATCTTTAAAAATAGAGAATAAATTTGAACTATTAAATTTCTTTTAAACATAGGTTTGGTGGCATTAAAGTTTGCTATTAAGTAAAACAAGTATGAGTTTAATATATATATTCTAGGGGACATCCCTGCACGCTTGGCGTGCCAACTCTCATCACTCACTATGCTCAGGAGAAAGCTCGGCCTATGGCCTCGCCTGGGAACTATACCTTTAGTCTCTTTGTGAAACTCGGCCTGCAGCCTCGTCGGAGTGCTTGGCCTTCGGCCTCGTCAAGACCCTTTTTTAACTCGGCCTACAGCCTGGCAGGGGAAAGTTCGACCTGCGAGCTCACCAAGGCACTCTGCTTCAGTCCCATTTATGGATCTCGGTATCTCACATCTTGTGGAAGATCGGTCTACGCCCTTGCCACGATTGTTAAGCAGTATGACCACTAATTTTGGTTTTGGGGGCAGTGGAGCCTATAAATATATTATTTTCTAAAATCTGATGGTATATTAGCAATTACCAGGAGAATACCTTTAATTTGATACCCCTTTTGGATGTATTAGTTTAATATTACCCAATTTTGGGTTTGGAGCATATTTTTAATTTGGGGGGGGGGACAGAGTCCTTAAACATTGTCTGTTCCAAAATATAATGGTATAAAGTGATTTAGGAGATAAATACCAACAGTTTGATACCACACTTGGGTGTTTTATTTTAGTAATACCCTTTTCTTGATTTAAGAAACTTTTTACTTTTAGTGGCATATACCCCTTATTATTTGCCCTTTTTTTTAAATCTGATGTTATATTTGTATTCAGGAGAAAAATAGCTTTTAATTGATACCCCACTTGAATAGGTAGATAAAATCAATATTTACAAATTTTACATTTTCAAAAATTTCAGTTTCTGGGCTCCCAATACCGCAAATTTTTTAGTTTTTAAGCTGAAATTCATATATAAGGTGCGCATTTGTTACGTGTGTAGAGCTTGGAAGGTTTGAAAATTTTACCGAAGCTCTCTATCAAGTTAGTTAATTAAAACTAAGTTTTTCTGATTTTCCCATAAGAAATAATTGGAGTAAAAAAGGGCCGCCATCTTGTTTATTAGTGAAAAAAGTAATCTTTTGTCAATTTTTCTGGAAGTTTCAGACCGAAAGCTTAAATTCTGTGTGTGTGTGTCAAGTATACACTTTATGGGGGTGGGGCGCCAGGAATTGCCTCAACAATTAGTGTCAGTGAGTCACTACATCGAGCATTACAGTATATAGATATATTAAAACTAGGGAACATCCCTGCACGCTTCACGTGTCAACTCCATCACTCAGTCTCGGCATGTGACTTCTAACTAAATATATTTGTTAGTGGTTAAACTGTATTATGTAAAATCCATTCCAATAGCTGTTAACATTTCAAAACATCACTATTTACATTAAAATGTTAAAACAGATGTTTTTTTCTATCAATTTAAATCTTTTTTCGTGTTACTCTTATGGTTGAAAATCACACTGACTGAACAATTAGTCTGAGCGTACAGCTGGACATATGTGAGGAGTGAATAGGGGACTCTTTTATGAAAACATTATCCTACAGAAACAGATGTCTTGAAGAAGTGTTAAATATTTATTATTACAATCATCTGATGTTTATTATTGTAATATTTGCTTTTAATATGGTTAGTAGCAACACAGCTGCGGGCACAGACTAATTAATTGTCAATCAGTACTTTGTGGGCTTCCCAACCCTTCAGGGTAAAAAAGTATTGAACAATGAAAACATAATTTCAAAACTACGAATAGGGACACATTTTTGACATATCAACCGTTAAAATTGGTCAAGAAATAAGGGAAGGAGTTGCGTTAACTAAAACTGACTTCTTGTATTTTATATAAGGTCTAGTGAACACCCCTGCACGCTTTGCGTGCCAACCCCGGACCCTCGCTGCGCTCAATACACCACGGCCTTCAGTCTCGGCATGTGACTACAAATAATAGTAAATTATTTTTGACAACAAATAATAGTAAATTATCTGTATAATGTAAAATCACAATATTAAATTTATTTACAGTATTTTACTCACACTACTTGCGTTGCTAACTATTTATTAGTATAAGGTTTTAGAATATTTCAAACATGTTTCTTTTATTTGTTTTTGTTTAACAGCTGAAGATTAAAGTCTATTTACAAAACAGCTGTTATTAATTTACTAAAATCAACCCAATGTTATTCTTATGGAGAAAAGGAAATTTTGAGGGGCCATTTATACCCCTTACGAATGGAATTTCGATAAATCCTTAGTGGGTCCCTTCAATACTAGAGTTAACTTCCTTTAAAATTCTGTGTAAATCCATTGGGTGATTTTTGAAATTTCGTGGTGAGTGAGTCAGTCAGTGGTATTTGGCTTTCACATATTATATAGATTTTTTAATTTAATGATTTATTTAAATAAATTAGTGAACTATATAAGGAGCTTTATTAACATGGTCCCTAAATACCATAGTAGGTATTTTACATTATGGATAGTAGTTACCCTAGTTATAATTAATTATTTACTTTAGATTTTCCGCAGTTAAAAATCCATAACTGAGCTTATTGGTGTTATCTATGAAGAACATTCTTCCAATCAACAACTCATGGAAAACGTTAAATGAGGTACGCCTGCATTCCCTGTTTCTCAGAAAGCATCTGTCAAACAATATTTTTGTCTTCAATTCACTATGCCTGATAATAAATGTAATGTTTGTTTGATGTTAAAAACCGTATCGAATATTTAATAATTAGGCAAAACTGTTGTTTTATGTATTTGAAAGAGTCACATTACTCTTTAAGTAATAAGTAAGAAATAGATTACTCTCAGTGATATGGGTATTTTACAATAGCTGTAAGCTTATTATTATTAAGGGCTTATTATTAGTGTTTTTACTAAGGCTTGTAAGAATGTTCTTCCTAGCAAATACCAATAATCTCAGTTTTGGATTTAATTGCGGAAAATCTAAAGTAAATAATTAGAACTAGAGTAACTACTATCCATAACGTAAAATATCTACTATGGTATTTAGGAACCATGTTAATAAATAACCCAATATTTTGTATTTTTTAGTATTTATTAGTAAAAAATAGAAAATATTGTGTTATTAAATCTTACTATATATGAAATTGTTAAGAATCTAAGGAGAATATTATGGTACACAATTGCTATTCTAAACTGATGCATGAAAAATATAGGCTAGTTTAAAACACAAAATATATAATTTTGGTTCACTGTCAACAAACATCTTCAAAATCACTAAATGCAATTTTCAAAATATAGAAAAGTTTCAAAATTTGATGTTAAACAAGAAATTATGAAATTTCAACACATCAAGCTCCAAAACTTTCTACATTAGAGTTAAAAAAATTACTCCGATCACCATATGGCTGCTTGCGGTTAAAACTGGGGCTGACCTAAATAAATTGTAACTCCATTTTATTCCTCAAGCCTATAATACATATTAATGGGCATTGTAATACCACCAGTCTTCACAGTTTGGTTCCAATTCCAAATTATATGTAGTATAGGTTTGGGGAACTGAATTGAATGGAATTAAGATTTTCTGTTGGGTAAAGATTATGGAATTTGTCTTACTCTTCATAATATTATTGACATTTTACTAAATTTTTTCTTGTACAGACTTTAGAGAGATCATACTTGCTGAAGATTAATGGAAAGGTAGTTGAGCGCCCACAACATATGCTGATGAGAGTCGCCGTTGGAATTCATGGACGTGACATAACAGCTGCCATCGAGACTTACAACTATCTCTCAGAACGCTACTTTACCCATGCATCTCCCACACTCTTCAGTGCTGGTACTCCAAGACCTCAACTTTCAAGGTTTGCATTCTTAGTTTGGTAATTGAGACACATTGACCTAATATATATTGTAGTAATGATTGTAACAGAAATGCGAGTGACATACACATCCATCTGCCACTTAATTCTACTCAGAATAAGAATGTGTCATTTTATTAATGAAATGGCTATAGTTATGCTTAAAAGGAATTCCTATATATTCGTGATTTACTTTTTTTAACACTTATTCTTAGATACACTAAAATCTTTGAACTTAGCTATGAATCTATTTGAGCTGTGAATCTCAGCACTCGTACTGAATTTTCACGAAACCTCTCCTTTGCGTGAGTATCTGTTCACACTCACAGGCCATAAATCTTAGATCTAAACAGACTCTCAAGTATTGTGGGTGCTCATTGTGTTACAGCCAATAAAGACTAGTGATGTAAAATACCTGAGTATTTAAAACTCAGGGTAAATACCTGGGTATTTAAAACTCAGGGTAAATACCTGGGTATTGAAAAAAATCGTATAAGATCAATTTTTTACCCCTGAAAATGTTATTATCATCATTGTATGAGTTCTAGAATCGCCTAAAACAAACTTATTAGTTAAAATTTTGTTTAGTATCTAACATTTTTTTATTCAACTTAATATTTGGTAAACAAAACCTTTTATTTCCTTAAATTTATTTCCTGCCTGCTACATTTTTTCCTGACATTGTTTAGTTTTATCTTTCTCATTAACTTACGACTAAAATGATGTGAGAAAGTGTAATTGATTGAAACAAGTGGATTATGAAGATTACACTTGTTGACACATAACGCAGATCAGATTTCTGCGCAAGCCAAGTATTGGCTGATATAATTAAGAATTATATTTTCCAGCATTTCTTGTTAGCTAAATTAGTTAGGCCCAATTTAAATTTTGTTTCCAATTTTCTTAACTATAACTTAACTGTGAAATGACATTGCAATAAAAAAAAAATCAATAGTTAGAATAACAAATTTAAGTAATTATACAGTTTTTCCTACCCAACAAACTGCCTGAAATGGGTAAAAAATTGCTATACAGGGTGTGCTTTTTATTCTGGTAAAATCACAGATTTTACAGAAAAAAATTCGAAAACTAATGTCACAACTTTTAGTATTTTTGACATATTTGTGTTAACTTAAATTATATTTTAATATATCTTAGATTTGATGTTATTTTTATGCTGAATATGAATTTGAAAACTATTTCAGTCTATAACGAGTACTTTCGTGGTGAATCCCGATTAGCGTCCATTACATTATCATTATAAACACAACTGTTAATAACAAAAACAGAATTCACATATATTTCTGCTGGAGGGACGGCCGGGCAGGACCGGAGTTTAGGCACTGAGTTTAACGCAAATTACAAATATAATTCTATATCTTTCTAGTAAGCTAGAATATTATACTATTCTACGTCGTATCATGGACGTGGTTAGGCCAATTTCAATTTAAATCAACTCTTACAGGTCTTAACCCTTCGACTGCTGCAATGTTAACAAAATAGTTCCGAATTGCCGCCGGGTGTTTGGTACGACCTAGATTGGTTCTGGAGTACTGCTACTTGTTGTTTTCGGCGATAAGCTGTCAACATATTCAATTTCCATAATTTTATAAGTCAATTTTTTGAAATCTTTCACTGTCACATAAATCTCCCATGCCCACTCACACTCTGTGTCAGATTTTAAGTTACTGCTTGTGCAAAGTTAATCATAATGTGCAAAGTTTGTCTAAATATATCTTGACCACATAGAATAGAGATGTGTCTTTTGGTCATAATCCGTTCATTTGACCTGGCTTATCTGAGTGAAAAAGACCCTGTTAAATCGGACCTGTTACCGACACCGAGATCCAACTAAAGAAATCTAATGATCTGGTTCAAGACAGAACTGCTGACCGAGATCACTCCGAACGAACAAACTAGACTGAGAATGTGAACAATAAATGGTCTGGTTCTAGAGGGAACCGATTGATCTGGATCACTGTAAAGAACTGAACTTTCCATCCCTAAATCAAAAGCCAGTCAAAGAGTTCATTCTTTTTATCTAGTTTGTTTCTCCAGTGTAGCTGTGTAAGCGCTATTCTTTTTTTTCATAAAGACACTAACCGGTACTTCTGTTTCATTCATGCAATTTCTTGTTAGGTTACAACTGAACTGTCTGAAGACTTGGTCATCGTATGTGATTATTACTGTGTTGTTCACTTTGAATTGAACTTGCTCAAATCATAATGAACGAACTCGTTCACTATGTTGACTTGTTCATTTGACTGTCATTGTAGAACCACCCATCCCTAGGTACATTGGTTAGTTCATAATTATGCATATCAAACTGATAATGTATACGGAAAATAAAGCACAAGGAAACATACAGTTGTCATTCATAACTTTTAAAAAACTGTTTATTCTTTATCCTAAATTAAGATATAAATCTAATATTTTGAGAAATACAACTACTTGATTGAACTTCGAGTAGTTTCGGAAGCTTCAAGCCGAGTTCGAGTTGTAGAATACAGATTTAAGTTTAGATTACTCGCACACCTCTAATTTAGAGTGTTATTGTGTTTATGCTAGAATAATTTATGTTTTATTAATAATGGGCATAGTAAGAGAGGACTCATAACCTTAACATTTCCATATAATATAAGTTTTTTACAGTAAAAACTTTTTATCAAATTTAATTTAATTTGAATTAAATAATAAAGTATTTAAAGTTACCTTTTTAATTTTTTTCTCTCTATTAATAAAGTAGAGAAGTGTGAATCTATACAATTTTTCTTTTACAGTTGTTTTCTGCTGGCCATGCGAGAAGACAGTATCGAAGGCATATATGACACACTGAAGCAGTGCGCTCTGATCTCTAAGTCAGCTGGAGGTATCGGTGTTCACACCCACTGTATTAGAGCTAAGGGCACTTATATTGCAGGCACCAATGGCGTGTCCAATGGTCTTGTTCCTATGTTACGAGTCTTCAACAACACTGCACGATATGTAGACCAAGGTGGCAACAAGGTACATATTATAACAATAAAAATATGTGAAACTAAGTTCAAAGATCACACCAATGTGAATTATTTATGTAATTGTATAACAAATTGAACAATGTTTATACTTGGTTATTATAATAACTTTATATTCTATCTAGTTAAAGAGAGTTGCTCTATAGAGACAAGTTTTTTTTATTTTTATTAATAATTTATAATATTGGAATGACCTTACTAGTAGTCTATTCAATACAGTACAGATTATGGCAGTATAGCATGTGGATGAACGGGTCACCAATGAGTAAATGTGGGATTGGCAAGGGTCATGAACACAGTACATGTGTGGGGACCTACAAACTGAGTGTTAGCGTACTTAGTCCATAAGCTAAAAGTACTCTGGTAGATCCTAATCAGGGTCATAACAAATTTCAAATGTATCAGCTTATAGCCATCGGCTGTTACTTTTCATTAGGTTATTACTTAATTAATACTACTTTCTAAGAAATAATCTGCCTTAATTTGTAACAAAGACTACATTCATACATCACATTCAAAATCTGTATTTCTTTAAGTTCAGTGTCTTTAGAATAAAGTACCACTATTAAAAGTTTGTTTTCTTCAAGATCTAGATAGGACAGCTTATTTGTTATTTGTTTAGGCAATAGCAGTCCCTGAAAAATCCCCATGGTAAGATTTAAATGGTATTTCAGATAAAAAATCTGAATTGCTTTTGTGTAAAAATACAACATGATTGCCTAGCAAAATATCTTAATTGGTTTGGAACCTAAATGAATGTTCAACTCATATATTGTATAAATAATGTAATGTTAAAAATAAAACAAATATTATGTTCTGTTTAAATCTAACAAAAAAATAATTTATAAAGTACATAATGGAAAGCTAGATCAATAATGATAATATAATATAATATTACATAAGTGCACGTACAGTGGCATTGACTCACCCGTCCACCCATACACGTGTACGGTGGTATTGATCCACCCGACCACCCAATCACGTGTACGGTGGTATTGACCCACCTGACCACCCATCCACATACGGTGGTACTGACCCATCCGACCACCCATTCACGTACGGTGGTATTGACCCACCCGACCACCCATACACGTGTACGGTGCTATTGACCCATCCGACCACCCATTCACGTACGGAGGCCTCGAAGCGCCTCCTCTATGAGTGTGGTGCTACTGACGGACCGCCTCCAAACGCCTTCACTCGAATTACAGATGCTTGCGCGATCTGTTATCGCCTCAAAGAAACTTTTGCGGTACTGTCTATATGTAGAATTGATTTTCTATTCTACCTAAACAATAATGTGCTGCTCACTGAGAAACATTATTTTTATGAATCTGCAGCTAATTGCAGTAAAATATATTTCCCTCTGTTTAGTGCTGCTACCTTACGGGCACACTGGAATGGAACTATACATCAACGCCAGCTGACTAAATAAGAAACTAAATAATATTATTGTACGTATGTACAGTATTAGCGTGTTTGTTTACCGCCAAAATACAGTGATTGTTTGTGATTGATTCTTAGTGATTTATAATGAATCAAGATAAGTTTTTGCGTAATAGTGAAATTGACCGCATATTTGAAAATGAGTCAGAAGTGGAGAGTGAGGTGTCTAGTGACGACGATATTTCTGAACTAAATGATATCCCCGATAACGATATCATTAAAATAATTAATCATTTATTTTAAATATTTAGAATTATTTTACATTTGTAAATATTTGCTGATATCATAAAAACAATATTGTCTAAAAAATATAATAAAACTAAAAATTAGGCCTATGTATAATAATTAAATTTAACTATGTTGTGTATTTAGATATTAATTTATAACGTTAAATAAGCTTTAAAATGATATATAATATGTACTATTTATGTTCAAAACTACGTTTTAAAAAACACGATTACGGAAATGTGATCCAAGCGGTGGGGCGGCCAGAAATAATACTGCCCAGCAGCGTCATGGTCGCGTGGCGGGAATTTAAACGGTAGAGGGTTAATCTGAAATCATATTTTTTAGCCAATCAGAAAATTATGACCAAGGAAATAATTTCTTCTTGATATTAAATACAGAATAAAAACTAAAACTTAAGGATTTTTTTTTCTGGTCCCTTAATAGGCAAATGTTTTCTTTTGTTGACTGAATAAATTATCTATGATTCCTTGTTAAGCTATTTTGTCAGCTATTTCAATTATTTTCATGTTGAATGTGAAGGAATCCATTTATATAAATAAAATAATCTATTTGTTTGATTATGGTTTTTTTTTAAATTTATAGAGACCAGGCGCATTTGCAATTTACCTGGAGCCATGGCATGCAGATGTGTTTGAGTTCATTTCACTACGGAAGAACATTGGTGCAGAGGAAGTTCGAGCAAGAGACATGTTTTATGCTCTATGGATCCCTGATCTGTTCATGAAGAGGGTAGAAAGTGACTCTGTGTGGAGCCTGATGTGTCCTCACAAGTGCCCAGGGTTGTCTGATTGTTGGGGCGAGGAGTTTGAAGAACTCTACACCAAGTAAGTGGCTCTAGGAATTATTGAATTGTTTAAATTATATCTCTTCGTCACTTATTTCATCACTAGTTCTATGTTACTGGATATTTTAACAATTTCCTGTATTTTACTAGATTCTAAAGTATTTGCAGGTAGAAATACAAATTAAGTTAGTTAATTTTGTCCTATGTACTGCCAATAGTAACTTAATTTTAAACTATATAAGCTACTTTTTTGTGTAATGGGATGATAATACGAGGGTTATCCAGAAAGTAACCGCTGTTTGTTCATAGCGCGAGAAGTAGTGGGGGTAGCGCTGCCATACTGACATCGGCGCGCGCCTCAGCTCAGTACGCTTCTAACTGTGCAAGGTGGAGCATTGTACGATCACACGTCCAGTTACAGCCTTAAATTATGAGTGCGGCGATAGAAAATCCCGCCAAGTGTGAAGTACGTAGTGTTATAAAATTTCTTTTGGCAAAAAATCACTCAGCAGCCGAAATTCATCGTGAATTGTATGCCGTTTATGGGCCAAACATTATGAGTGAAGGTGTAGTTTGTCAGTGGGTACGGTTTTTTAAAAATGGTAGAACAAACATTCACGATGAAGAAAAGAGTGGTAGGCCTTCTCTTGTCAGTAATGACCTTCTGAGCATAGTGAACGAAAAGGTTCGTGAGAATTGTCGATTCACGAAAGTCCGTCAAACATTGTCAGCAAGGAAGCTCATGGCAAAGGTTTTCTGGGATTCCAAGGGCATTTTGCTCATTGAATTTATGGAACGTGGCACGACCATTACGTCTGAATTTTACTACGAAACCTTAAAACGGCTGAGAAGAGCGATTCAAAACAAGCATCGTGGCCTCCTGACATCTGGTGTTGTGTTTTTGCATGACTACGCTCGGCCTCACACTGCTCGGAGAACAAGTGAACTTTTGAAAAAAAGTTTTTTTGAGAAAAAGTTTAATTGGGACGTTTTTGATCTCCCCTGGGTTGAAAGATAAAAGAACTTAAAGAAAAAATACTCCTTTTGTAATACAGTTTTACAAAATCACCAATAAAAAATACATAATGATTTTGTAAAACTGTATTAACAACGGAATACCAATATCAACTCCATCTGAAATTTACAACTCCTTTTGTGGTCAATGCTCAAATTGTTTCTGGTTTTTGAGTTTAAAGATAATTTTATTTTTTCAGGTACGAAAAAGAGGGAAGGTACACACGCCAGGTGCAAGCCCGCCAATTGTTCTTTGCCATCCTAGATGCTCAGGTTGAGACAGGTGTACCATACATGCTCTACAAGGACTCTTGCAACCGAAAAAGTAACCAGCAGAACTTAGGCACTATCAAATGTAGCAACCTATGCACAGAGATCATAGAATACACTAGCAAGGATGAGGTAAGTACATGCGAGGCATACTGTTGAACTTGGAACCATCAATAGTAACAACCTGTATTCATAGTAATATAACACACTAGAGAGGATAAAGTAAGTATTGGTAGGGAAACAACATCCATATTCACAGAAAAATAAGTTGCACACAATCAAATTGTTTATTTGGTCATAGTTTATATCAAAATATAACTAATTACACAACCATTATGATAATGTTGAACTGAAAAGATAAGGAGCATTCTAGTACCTAGGAGGTAAAATTGTCTAACTATTCACCAATGCCTAATGTGGTTAACTTATTTATCTTAGCCTCCAACACAGACTTGCTGAGTTGAGCAACAAAGATGTACTTTTGATAGAAATTAACATCATTTCTTGTTGAATTGCCCATTTTGCGAGATCTCTATCCTAGAAAAGGCATTTTTTCAGAACATGTAAAACCACCGTTATGTATAGCTTTACAGTTACAATTGGAAAATTTCCCCATTCTGTCAAGCTGGGCACTACTCTGATACTTGTTTGGTGGACAGAACAATTGTTAAATCTGTAGTCTATTGAAAGCAGTAAATGGTTGAACCTTGCTTAAAATAAAAGGTTATATAAAAACAATTTGGAATCGGATTAGTAAATTGAGTTATTTGATGCTTTAAATGCATGATGAACTAGTAATGTTGTTGTATTTTAGAACAGGCAACCCACAGGTCTCAAGCGGTCCTTGATTTCATGCGGCCCGTTTGACGTGAAATTGATAAATATTAGGTGACACTTAAGCCTAAGTTCTAATATTATTATTAATTGATTGAACAACGAAAGTTGTGTGTGTAGATTAAGTACATTAAATTCACAAAATAGTTTCATACATTGAGAGTTTGTATTTTTGTATATTCAATAGCAGAGAAAAAATACTCACTTTTGAAGCTAACCCACAAAACAGTGTTTCTTACATATGTAACACTGCAGTCTGTTTGCTTGTCCATTTGCTGTGCCGGCTGCTGAAAGGGATCTGAGTGGATCCAGTGTGTCCTAAACTGTGACTCAAACTGCCTGTGTCTAATTTGATACAACTTGGCTCTAATTAAATGAATAAAAGTTAATGTTATTTATTTTTAACCCTTTCCACTCCAATTCCTGGGAACCCAGTTTCCCTATCAGCTCCATTTACTTTTAAGCAAAGATTGCCTACTACATTTGTCCAGTGGGAAAAACATATATCTGATAGTTCCAAAAAGCTGATGTATTTTTTCTTTGTTTCTTCTATGACTAAAGTATAGATTAATATAAAATAAAACATATATTTTTATTTTCAAAATTTTTTAATTATATATATTCATTGGAACAAAATTGAATTTCTAACAAAAAAACGGATTCAAGAAGAATTTTTGAAAAATTTTAAATAGGAAGAATAGTATTTGTTGTTTGTTTTTTGTTGTTTGTATCCTTACAAACAAAAAAAATTCATTTTCAAATATTTTGGACTAAATTATACATAAAAAATATATATAACTCTAAAACCGAATTTTTTTGAAAAACAACATTTTTACCAAAAAAATTATTTTCACTGCAACTAGTAAACAATTGCTCCGTAAATTTTATTTTATTGCTTAGCAACAGTCAAAATGTACATAATTTAGACCAAATTTGTAAGTAAAGCTTTTTTCAATAATTCAAAACATGTTATCGGCTAAAAATATAAACAAACAAAATCTAATAGCCTACTTGCAACGCTCTTTTATTCGACAGGAATCATCGTCGTAAAATAAAAATATTATGAATAAACAGTAAAACAACAACGATAACCTAGCAACAACAATGCGTTTTATAAGCTCATTACGAAAGATAACATATGACGGAACAAAGTGAGTGCAGATAGCTGTTGCAGTCAGCCAGCTGTTTACGGAGCAGCCACAGACGACAAACATTACATTTCATGAGGTTTGTTTACCGATACTAAACTCAAACGGTTCCGAAAAAATTCTACAGGTAGCAGCACATATCAAACAACAACCCTAGCGGTCAATAATGTAACTACGTCAGTCTAAATACAATCATAGAACGTTTTTATAGAGACGTCGGGCCCGGCCCGACATTGGAGTTAGTGCGGTAAGTTGCGTGGCGGGGCTGCCCCGCCACTTGAGTGGAAAGGGTTAACAAAAACTGAAATACTGCAACAAACTATTAACTGTCATAAATATTAAAATGGTAACAAGTATTATATGTTGCTAATTGATGTCATTTATTAATTTATATTATATTGTAATTGAAGCGATAATGTATGGCCACCTTTGCTATGTTAGGTTTAAAATATGGCTCAATGGTATAAATATGGTTTATGGTGGCAATATAAAAATGGCTGACACTTGGTTTAGAGTGTTAGATTATTATGCTTACAGTCAACATTATTATCATTGCATTATTACTTTGAAGGGGGTGGGGGAAATAGTACAGAAGGACAATTGAATTAAGTTGGTGACTTAACTTTGTTTTATAACCACTGTTAATTTTTTCTGTTAATAATTAATGAGAATATTATAAAGATTTACTTGTATAGTATTTTTGTATCAAAATGCTGGAAATAAATACACTACTCATATCAAACTGAGCACTTAAGAATAAATATTATATTTCTTAAGATACAACTATTAATCTCATTTTCTTGTTTGGTGTTTGTTACATAGATTGCTGTTTGTAACCTAGCCTCAATCGCAGTTAACATGTTTGTCAAACCTGACAAAACCTATGACTTTAACAAACTCAAGGAAATCACCAAAGTTGTTACAAAAAATCTCAACAAAGTCATTGAGATAAACTTCTATCCAGTCCAAGAGGTCAGTAATTATGTTAAGGGAAGAAGCTTCAGAAAGGATGGTGAAACAAAGCTTTGGACAGTAGTTTAAGTTTGGGACATGTTCAGGATGAACATTTATTTTCTTTTCAATTTGTTTGGTGTGAATTTATCCTAGTCAATCATACATGAATTTGATCATACTAGTGAAATAAAATAAAGCATTGTAATAAAAAGGGTTTATTGTTGTGTAAAGTAGTTGAGTGGAAAGCTCATCGTCTATTTTTATTTCATATTGAATTTGTCTAGTTGTCTTCACATCAGAAAAATAATACAAAATACAGGCATATTACAAAAAAGGAACATGGAAAAGCTTAAGAAGCAAAAAATGAATGGTATGTTAACAGCTAAGTGTTCAATGTGTCTGATCTATGTTGTGTAGAAGGGAGTGGAAGGAAGCTATTGTCAGACACTAACTTGTAACGTAATCCTTAGCTCCTATAGAAAATATTGTTTTATTAATATATATGCTAGTTAAAAATATAAAACAGTTTTATCCTATTATATTTGGTAATATTCTAAAATACAATTTATAAAATAAAATGACCCATAAGAAAAACAAAAAAAAAGCTCTACAAATTTGTAATTGTTATTTATTATACTTCAGCGCTATACACTACACAAATTAGCTATTTTCAGTGGTATAAAAAGATTTTTTTTGTTAAAAGTACTATTTATATGATTGATAGAGTTTACATATTGTTTATGATGGCTTGATGGATTGGATTTAACTTTGTGACATGAGATCACTTGATATTTTTATTTTTATGAATATCGACTGTAATGACTTTTGAAATTTTTTAAGTTTGTTTTTATTTGTGCTATATGTATTAAACTTTGTTTTTTAAATTTGTTAGTGATGAGGAAGAATCAGATGAGGAAGACAAAGGTAGTTGGACATTTGCCATCATTACGTGAAAAATACCAATCATGACGTTTTGATTTGGTAATACCCAAATCTTTTTCAAGAGCTAAAAACTAAATTACATCTAAACAAACATACTCTAAAATTACGTTCTTAAACTAATAAACTTGTCTACATTTTAACCTAGAACCTAGAATGGGTAAAACAAAATGAACTTCTTCTAAATATACAAATTGTTAACTGGGTAAAATAAAATAACTAACTAGGAGCTGCCTAGGTCTGAAAAAATGTTAAAACACAATTAAATTAATTTTCCAATCAGACTGAAATGAGAATACAATAAGCACTTTATTTTCATATCATTTGAATATACAAATTTATGAACAAATATCATAAATCTTCAACTGTTTGCAATTACAATAGTTATTTTTTATTATATATGTATATATACACTACAGTGTCATTTATATATACAACAATCCGCACCATAAAACTTAGACAGTTTAAGAAATCGCTTACTTATCTAAAAACTCTTTTAATGTAAAAATCATCTGTTTGCTGAGCAATGATTTAATTTTAGTTTTGAATTTTGGTAGGGACTCTTCATTTCTTATACCCAACAGAAATTTGTTAAATAATTTGAGTCCTGCATACAATGGACTTCTTTCAAATGCAGACGTTTTATGTGGTATGTAACTCAAATCTTGTCCATTCCTCGTATAGTGATGATGAAAATCACCAGTACGTGCCAAGTTATCACAGTATTTGAATGTAAAAATGAGATCAGCAAACTTATCTTAAAAGACAAGTTTACTAACACCAAAGTAGTAGTAACATACACAAAAGAAACAAATTTTCTGTGCCACTGGCACTTTTTTCAGATTCTTAATCTGAACAAGATAGACCTCAACCCCTTCCCCATCAGCAAACTTCATATATATATATACCTACTGAAAAAAACTGCATCAATACCTGAGTTTTGCTCTGTGGATGTATAACCCCCACCACTGCCACCTATCCAGCAATAGTGGAAGCTATGTCAGTCTCTCTCTCTTTACTCACCTGAAGAAAGTGCCAGTGGCACAGACAATTTGTGTGATTTTGAGTATGAGTGTGCGAGTACTCGAAACTTCGAGTATTTGATTGAGTATTTTACTACTCGGACTCGGCTCGAAACTACTCGAAGTTTGATCGAGTAGTTGTATTTCACGAAATATCAGATTTACATCTTAATTTAGTTTTAAGAGTAATTTAGTTTTCAAATTTGATTATATAATTCACAGCTTATTTCTGGTTAGTTGTAACCTTGTTATTACTGAATTAAATACCCACAGAATACAGATCCACTCTTCTTGACGTGTACACAATCAATTTTTTGTTGAGAGGAGGCAATTCTGAAAGCAAATGACTGCATTTGGCGATGACGCCTGAATTTTAAAATCAGTGTTGTTGGATGCAGCTTAGGCCAATAAGCTTCGCTACGTTTTCGCGGTACACTTTGAACTGAACCATCAGATAAACAGAGTTTAGTATCTTGGTTAAGCCTGTTTTCGATTATTCTTGGAGTTTCTTTTACATGAATATTAGTGAACAAGTTAACTACATCAAAACTGACAAGTATGTCATTATTTTAATTGTGTTTTAACATTTTTTTCAGACCTGGGCAGCTCCTAATTAGCTATTCTAATTTTACCCAGTTAACATTTTGTATATTTAGTAGAAGTTCATTTTGTTGTACCCCATTCTAGGTTAAAATGTAGATAATTAATGTAGATAAGTTTATTAGTTTAAGAAAGTAATTTTAGAACATGTTTGTTTAGAAGTAATTTAGTTTTTAGCACTTGAAAAAGATCTGGGTTTTACCAAATCGAAACGTCGTGATTGGTATTTTTCACGTAATGATGGCAAATGTCCAACTACCTTTGTTTCCTCACTGTACTTAACTCACTCATTCCAGTAAAGGATTTAAATTCTATTATAATGTATTTTAAATCTAAAACCAAACAACAAAGAAGACAAACAATAAACAAAAATTGACCTTGTAATTTTTATGCATGGCTGGGCATGGCGTTCATATTTTGATAATCAGTGTCTTATCAAGTTACATGTAAATAAATGTTACCAATAGTTTTCATATCTCAACAAGTTTTAGAGAGTAAAAATGGAGATTATCAATGCGTTTTCAGGCAAGAAACTCAAACATGCGTCACCGACCAATTGGTATTGGTATCCAAGGACTGGCTGATGCCTTCATCCTCATGCGATTACCATTTGAGAGTGAGGCTGCGCAGAAATTAAATGTACAGATATTTGAAACTATTTATTACGGGGCACTTGAAGCATCCTGTGAGCTTGCTGAACAACTTGGACCTCATGAAACTTATCCCGGATGTCCTGTCAGCAAAGGAGTGAGTTTTATTGTTGACAATTATTTTAAATTTTGTATTTTACAACAGATATACTATTTATTTACTATTATTGATATTTAATTCTTATTGTAATTAGTTGTTTAGTGTTCTATAATTTATTATTATATATAAATAAATATGGATGAACCCCGATACTTCGACACTAAACTTCTACACCAACCATGGTGACTTGACGTAACAAAATGATTGTCAGAAGCAGGATGTGCAAGTGCATGTTTAGCCCGAAGCAAATCAACAAAAAAATTTTGTGTCAAAATATACTTTAATTCCATATCAATTCAATAGGATTTACATTGTTACAGTAATATATAGCAAGTTTTTAGTTAGGTTAAATTTTTTAAATTTTCAATAAGAAAAGTATCATTTCCTTATAAGCAAATTTGTTTCATGTTTATCATTTATTTTTTTAGTTTAACATTTTGTACTTCGACACCCCTGTAGTGCGCAAGTGTCGAACTATCAAGGTTTTACATAATAATTATTATTGATAATTTATTAGTAGCAAAACAATTAATAAGGCAATGCCATTAATCTTTAGGGGCAAAAGGTGTATGTACACATGATATGTACACTGGCATACATATTCAGCTGTACATTTAAATGCTAAAGATTTAATTAGTAAATATACAAATGTCATGTCTAATTAAGTTTTGTTTTGCTTTTGTCTTTATTTTGGAAGTGAACTTGTACACAAAGTAAGCTTGCTTTTCTTGTCTAATTCTTAATTATTGTCCTACACTCTGGTAGAACGGAGATATACATACTTCATGTTAATGAGATATAAATATACCTACCCTCCCTTACACTGTATGTGTAAGGGAGGGTAGGTGCGTAAATACCTCTGTATGTGTAATGGAAGCTGGGTGGGTAAATACCACTGTACATGTAAGGAAGGGAGGGTGGGTGGGTCAATACTACTGTACGAGTAAGGGAGAGTGGGTGGGTCAATACTACTGTACGAGTAAGGGAGGGTGGGTGAGTCAATACTACTGTACGTGTAAGGGAGGGTAGGTGGGTAAATACCACTGTACGTGTAATGGAAGCTGGGTGGGTCAATACTACTGTACGAGTAAGGGAGCGTGGGTGGATAAATATCACTGTACATGTAAGGAAGGGAGGGTGGGTTAATAATATTGCACGTTTAAGGGAGGATGGGTGGATCAAAAGCAATATGCATGTAAGGGAAGGATATTTTCACTCATAACGGTCGATGAACTTGTTTGGTTGATTGATTTCATCTCATTGACCGCCATTGCAACAAACCAACCATCCACTCAAACATCATGAGTTCTTTGATGTTATACATAAAATTAGTATTAGTTAAAAACCATGTAGGATTGTTTGTATTTTTTTAAATATTTTGTTTATTGTTTAATCAATCAAGAAATGTTGTCAATATTATATTAATGTTATTGGATATTTCCTAAGTACCACTTGATTCAAGAATTGAAAAGGGATTAAATTACAAATGTTACTTTTTTGATGTTATTTGAGGTCTCTTAGATTTCTGAACTGTCCGTTGTTGCCTACTCTGGTTATTAATTCTTACTTGGTTTGAAAAATTCATTGTTTTGCTCTGTTAAAAAACAATTACATATTGTGGTTTGAAAGTTATTTGTTAGCATTGTATCTACCAATGATTATCTACAAATACACATTTAATTATGTTTGTATCATACTAAATATTTAAAGATTTAAGATCATCATCAGATGACAATGGATTGTGTTTTTTATTCAGGGTCTATGTCTATTCCCTAGGATTTAATCAATAGTTTACTTAGCATTAATTTATTTATTTATTATTAACCAATACATGTGGTCCACACTCAAAATATAATTTTTGTTGTAAAACTTTAGCTTTTAACATTTTTAGTTATTTTTTCAGCAATGATTACTTTTCTACCAAACGCGCTGACAATGATAGGAAATGTTGCTGTCTTTGTTAATATACCAATTAACTCTAGTTTATATCATTGTTACCATCTATCTTTTGAGGAATTGTTGGCATAAAATAAAACAACTAGCTTGGTAAAGTTGCAGTGATGTCAATACATGGTAATTTTTATCGTATTGAATTTGTGGTGTTAAATCATCTATTATCAATTATTATTATCACGTTTTTAAATGAAGGTCCATTTAGAAATATGATTCCTCAAGCCAGGCGCCTCAGCAGACAAACATTGAAAGTATGCCTGAAGATGTAAATTCTTTCTTGCAACATTCATTCCATTCAGTCATTGTACAATTAAGTTGTGTTTTTCTTCCATATTGCACCTTATTCTATTTACTTTTTTAAAAGACATTATACTATTTTACATTTTAAGTCAATTACGATTTATTTATTTCCAGACATTTATTGAATCCATATATTCAAATGTTATTATTGTGCCTGCAAGACACTAATTCTTCAAACTATTGTTTAAGCTCAAAACTTTGATACCAGTAGTTTATGATGATCTCTGATTTGTTTCTAGATATTGCAGTACGACATGTGGGGAGTAACACCCTCATCGCTTTGGGACTGGGCCGCACTTAAGGCCAAGATTGCCCAACACGGAGTCCGCAACTCACTACTGCTGGCTCCAATGCCAACTGCCTCAACCGCTCAGATCCTCGGCAACAATGAGTCATTTGAGCCATATACCAGTAACATCTACTCTAGGCGTGTCCTGTCTGGTGAATTTCAGGTAAGGTCTAACATGTTAACAGTCATACAATGAATTGTTGCTTAAATGAAAAAACCTTTTATTCTTTTGTCCTAAAATTGCTCTTAAGTTATTTTATAGTATGAATGTCTTCAACAATTCTATAAAGGGTGTCCAGTAAAAGTGATTTAATAATGTAGGATGTTGTTCCTAAGGCCAAAATAAGACAAAAAGTACTATAAACATAGGTCCAAAAAATCCTTGCTTACCAGCTAGCTGCCATTTTCTATTTTTCAATAAAACTCAGCAATCTAAAAAACGGTATAGCTGAAAACTATATTTATCTACAAAATACTTGTTATTGTGTTGTCCGACTACAATGAAAAAAAAAAAAAACAATTTGATACAATTATAATTTACAAAATGGTATCTGTTCTAAAAATTCAATCAATGATAACTCCAAACCAAAAACCTTAGTTTTAAAGTTATTACAAATGTAATGTTTTATTTAAAATTTTATTACAAATCTAACGTCATCTTTTTTTTAAATCTGGTATACGCGATAGTAAATTGTAAAAGTTACTGGTTTGGGAGATATTGCTTATATAATATTGGAATTGGTCACCATTTTGATAACTCTGAAACTGTATCAAATTGATTTTTGTATTTTATTTGGAAATAATAAAAACAAGTATTTTGACAAATTTGAAGTTTTTTTAGCCAGGCCGTCTTTTAGATGGATCCTTTTTATTGAAAAATACGAAATGGCGGTCAGGTGATTAAGGAAGGGTTTTTGGTCCTGTACTTATAAGAACTTTTTACATTATTTTAGTCCCAGTAACAACATCCTAAAGTACTGAAAAATGCTTTCTGAGCACCCTTTATAATGTCAGAAAAATATTTATTGTTGAGAAAAAAATAGAATTCTTAAATAGGTTATCAAAATAGAGATTACCATAAATTAGTTTGGGTTATAGGGCACTTGGCCATGAAGTTATATAAAAAGAGGAATAGGACATCAGCAAACTTACCTGAGTGGAGATCCACTAACACAACATACAAGGAAATAAATACATAACACACATTTTCATTGCCACTAGGCAGGTTAAGATTAGAAGAAAGAGAGCAAGGCATCTTCTTCACTTTTGTAACCATCTAAAGAATGTGCCAGTGGCACCGAAAATTTGTGTCATTTCTTGTGTCTGTATTTGCATAATCGAGCATTGTGAAGTAGATTTGTTTTCTTAAGTAAATTTACTGGAGCTTGTATTTGTCCTATTTATTATATTGACAAAGTAACCTTGTTAATTTTTGTCTAATATGATGCTAAATTAGTTGTTGAAGAGTTATAAATGAGAATGAGTGGCACTCTTTAAACAGTTAATATTTTATCCTTAACAGTAAAATAAAAAATCAAGACTTTAAAGATAACAGTAAAATTACAATGGGTTATAGGGTATAAGAAAATATTGGGCAGTGTCCTTTTCAGCATTCAGAACTTGTGTCCCCAGTAGCCCAGTGCCTTTTTGTCAATAAATATTTCACAATTCTAATTGACTAAGAGGGTTGTTCAGAGGAAATACCAGTGCTGAGTTGGTCTTTGTTTTATTCCAGTAGATGCAATCAAGACATCCACATCTCTCAATTAAATCTGTTTGTAAAAAAGTCTTAATTGATTGGTAGACTAAAGTAGCCCATGGTGTTGGGTTATGTTGTGTCAGTAGATGTTTAACATTTTTCCACAATAATCAGCAATTTGTTAAGAAAGCGCTTACAGCAAGCAATCTTGGTTTTAATCGAACATCAACAATTATTTGAGTTTACTCTGGGTTCTATTTGTTTTATTTGTTACACCATTCAAACTATCTTTCAATAAAAAATGTTGTTACACATGGTCTATCGATTAGTAAATAAAATATTTTATACAATTTGAGAAACTATTCT
Organism: Stictocephala bisonia; assembly: GCA_035578905.1. Classification (NCBI taxonomy): domain Eukaryota; kingdom Metazoa; phylum Arthropoda; class Insecta; order Hemiptera; family Membracidae; genus Stictocephala; species Stictocephala bisonia. The sequence continues at coordinate 93,037 of JAQJVL010000316.1, forward strand.
CTTTCTTTATAATTCCAGGTGGTAAACCATCATCTACTGAGAGATCTAGTGGAGTTGGGTTTGTGGGATGAGGACATGAAGAACCAGCTCATTCAACAGAATGGATCAATACAGGTACTTTAATGAGATTGCACTAATCAAGAATTTATCTCTTTTTAACTATGATTTTTTTACCAGTATTTTTATTTATACGAATACAATACAATATAAAATAAAAGCCGGCGTGGTGGCTCAGTGACTAAGGCTTCAGACTGCAGAGGGCAAAGTCCCAGGTTTGAGAATCGCCACCTCACAACTTGAACGGTTGGTACTTCACCCGTTAAACAAAGTTCACGCACAGACCTGTAGGCCCATGTTAACTGGGAAGTGGAGTTAAAAAAATTTCAATCCATGTTAACTTATTAAAGGTTTTTCTTTAATATTTAGTTTTATATTTTACCTGTCCATTTGGGTATTAATAAAGTACTCTTTCAACGGATCAACTGTCTTAGTAATAAAGATTACACTCACATATATAAATTCATTATTGTTATTCGCAAATCTTATTCACCCATAACTCAACAATCAGCTTTTTTTTTATTATATATGCTTATCTGTGTATTTAATTGTACTGTGCATGGTGTAAGTTGATAAATACCAAAATATATGTATTAAATATTACAATTTCGCAAATTGTGCACAGTTTTTACTTACCTTAATTTTATTATTTATATGTTTCATTGTGCTAATAAGTAATAATTATTGTATAGTTTTTTCTAATTATTATTTAGTAGGAAGGTATGGACATAATGATCATTTAAAAAAAAATTTATTTAACAAAAAAGTAAATGAAGTGTATAAAAATTGACGTAATTTGTGGAGAGAAAGTTACATAAATGTTTGTAAATATAACTATTGCCCCACATAACTGTTGAATCTCTTCTGTTGCATACAATTATTATCTGAGGTATTTTCCAGAATATTGAAGGGATTCCCCAGGAACTGAAAGAACTATACAAGACTGTTTGGGAGATTTCACAGAAAACCGTTCTTAAGATGGCAGCTGATCGAGGTGCTTTCATCGACCAGTCCCAGTCCCTCAATGTGCACATTGCTGAGCCGTCGTATGCCAAACTCACCTCCATGCACTTCTTTGGCTGGAAATCTGTAAGTCGGTCATTTCTAACTCCACTGAAAATTTTATTGTTGTCTTCATACTGCAAATATTATTTATTAACATATTGTGATTATTACTGTATAATAGAAAATGACAGCCTGCTTTTCTAGTCTGGCTTGATGTAGATATTTTGAGCATTTACATGACTTGAAGTATTAGTTTTCATTTGTTCCATCAATCATATACACTCACTGGAGCCTAAAGAATAATATTTTGATCATTGGCATGCGTGTTTTAGGCTTTTTCAGTTTTTCAGGTACAGATTTGAATTCTCGTTTTTCTGACATATCTATTTTTTTGTACAGTCCTAGAGTGAGTTTTATTGATCATAGTATGTGTTATTTCTTATACAATGTTGAATGACTTAACAGACTCTAAAGAATTTCAATTAATTCTTATATGAAGGATATGGATTTATTTGAAACACCTGACTATCAAGAATATAAACGAATAACATTGATACAATAAATGGTTCCAGGTAACTGGCACAAACTTTCTCTCTTTCTCTTTGTTATGTCAGATTGTTTAAAAAATTAAACTTAAAGGATGTAAAAACACAACTAAATAAAAAAAAGATTTTCAATTAATTACATTTCTAAGGAATGTACAAACTAAACACTATTTTATTTAAATAAAAGCATGGAAAAAATAATCTTCAAAAAAGGTGTTCAATTAATCACATACCCAGTTTTTATGTTAACAACCTTAACAACAAACAATTTTTAATTGTAATTTGTATCTGTACTGAAACTTTAATCAAAATCGTTACGATAAAGCTTGAAAAAATTGATTTTTTAATGTTTTTGCCTGTAGCAAAAATGTTATAACTCAAAAACTATTAAAGTTAGGGACATGTGGTTTTTACTAAAATATTTAAAATTGAAATTCACTCAAAACTGTGAAAATAAATTGAAACTTAAATGAAAACCGTTAGAGCCATTTTTGATCAAATTCCATTTTTGTATGTTTTTTGTACAGAAAAATATAAAAAACTGAAATTTCAAAACAGTGAAAAATGGTCTGGATATATTTGCTAAATACTCCTACAAACCGAATTTCATTAAAATTGATCCATCCAATTGGTCTCCAGCAAACTGCACAGACACAAATACGGATAGACACCAAAAATTTTTTTCGAAAAACCACTTTTTTGGGTTCAGGGGACTCTAAAATGGATTTTTAGACCAACTTATAAAAACAATTTTTTTTGGACAGTCACAATACATTCTCTATGCTAACGTGTGGGAGAAAGTAAAGAAGAGCAAGCTCCCCAGAGCTCCGTATGTTGATAAATTTGATTTTGATCACAAAAATGGCATGCCTAATAACAAGGTTAGCCTGTTTTTCCTGTCAATAATCATCCTCAAGAATGTGCTCTTCTTATTTACATATTACATCATTATTCTGTAACGAGGCTTTAATTAGGTTTTATGATTAAGTGGTATATTCCACTTTAAATTTTGAGGCCAATCAAAATCATTTGATACTTAGTCTGCGATGACAAATATGACAGCCTCTAGAAGGGTAAGCTAATAGAATTATGAATAACACTGTGTTGGTGGTGTTCTGCTCCCAGCAATAATGCTCGTCATGAACATCACAGTGTGTGTTGTGATGTATATTCGTGATCTGTGCAATATTCACATACTGTCTATGTAGAGGAAGGTTAGCATTCTTTCCTTTAGACTATGTTAAATGGTGTTGATACAAGTTAATGTCTGTCAATGAAAAAAAATACAAAAATAAAATACAAATAATACACAAGTGAAAATATTTCAAGGTCACTTGTCTCGTACTGAGTCCATGGAGTAGAAGATTATATCAAGTAGACTCTTTGTCTCATCTTTTATTATAATGGACTTTAGTCCATTTCTCTTAGTCCACTTCTGGAATTAGATAAGACCAGTTCTCTTGAAATACGAGGTTTATCCAGAAAGTAACTGCCGTTTGTTCATAGCGCGATGAGTAGTGGGGGTAGCGCCGCCATACTGACATCGGCGCGCAGCAGCTCAGTACGCTCCTAACTGTGCAAGGTGGAGCATCGTACGATCACGCGTTGTCCAGTTACAGCCTTAAAACATGAGTTCGGTGATAAAAATCCCATCAAGTGTGAATTACGTAGTGTTATACGATTTCTTTTGGCAAAAAATCACTCAGCAGCCGAAATTCATCGTGAATTGTGTGCCATTTATGGCCCAAACATTATGAGTGAAGGTGTAGTTCGTCAGTGGGCATGGTTTTTTAAAAATGGTAGAACAAACATTCACGATGAAGAAAGGAGTGGTAGGCCTTCTGTTGTCAGTAATGACCTTCTGAGCAAAGTGAACGAAAAGGTTCGTGAGAATCGTCGATTCACGATCTCGAAACTTTCTGACCACTTTCCTGAAGTTTCTCGAAGCCTCTTACACGAGATAGTGAAAGAAAAACTGGGGTACCACAAGTTTTGTGCTTGTTGGGTACGACAGTGACGAAGAGCTACAAAACGCAGTGACAGATTTTTATAAGGAGGGAATTGATAAGACTGTCAAAACGTATGACAAGTGCTTAAATCGATTTGGTGACTATGTGGAAAAATAAAGTAAAGTTGTAGTTTTAAGATGTATATAATAAAATTGTTCTATCTTCACTGGATTAATTTTTATTTCAAAACGGAGGTTACTTTCTGGATTACCCTCGTATATCCACTTGTTTTATTTTTTACTTTTAAAGAATCTATTCTAAAGACTAAATATTAATAATATTACTTTTTAAATAAATAAGGATTTTTTCTATCCTAAAATTAAACAATTCAAGCACATGCAGTTGTTTTATTTATAAGTGATGTCTTTTGGAGATAGACCAGTTCTTTATAGTGAAAATAAAAAATTGAAGATTAGGGAACCTACAAATAGAAAGGCAGTAAACCCAAGTTTCAATGAATAATTTGGCTACAAATTTAACAAATTTATAATAAGACCTTTAATCAAATCCAGTATTTTTGTTTTGTCCAAACAAGAGAATGATGTTTGAACTTCAGTACGCTTTAAACAATATTAGCATGAAAATAAATAGTTATCCGACATACTGTTATTCGACATTCGGTTTCAACCGGCATACCCGTTCGGAAATCGCCACCGTAAAAAACGTCTGATTTTCCGAGATAGTCAGGACCACAACTTACTTTTTACAACAAAAATCGGTTAATTTGCTATATAATTTGATTGTGTACTGTAGTACATATACTGTATTATGTGAATTACGTAACAATACAATACAGCAATAAGTAACTGGTCAGCTACTGTATTTTTGAATGAGCAGATACAGTAATTTTGTTGCTTACTGTCTGACCTTACGTTCAGTTTTAGCACAGGCTGTACTGTGTGAGCAGAACTTATACTACTTCCAAGATGTGTATTTTTATACTTGTGTGCAATTAATTTAATTAATTATTTTATACTCTTGTTAAATTAAATAAATAATATAGTAATTTTTATCTGTACAGAGTTTATTTATAATGGTTTAATTATATATTTAGTACATTTTGTTCTTTTACCTTTCATTTTAGGTATTGTTAAATAACTCTGTATTTAGCAACGTATACATTATACTGTACTGAAATTTTATTACGTACTTATTGTTATCAGTTTTAATTTGTGTTCTATAACCTAAAGTAATGATTGTTTAAACAGTACTAAAGTGTTAATTCTTAGTTAAATGCATTAAAGTACTTAGTTATACAAAAATTAGTGTTTTTATTGCAATTCCCTATTATCAAACATATTCACTTATTCAACGTCATCACGCCCCATATACGTCGGTTAAGCAAGGTTCTACTGTAGATTTTGTTTTCTTATCACGTTACAACATATTAAATTATATACAGTTTGCTTATTAAGATACAACATATTAGATTATATACAGTTTGCTTATTAAGATACAACATATTAGATTATATACAGTTTGCTTATTAAGATACAACATATTAGATTATATACAGTTTGCTTATTAAGATACAACATATTAGATTATATACAGTTTGCTTATTAAGATACAACATATTAAATTATATACAGTTTGCTTATTAAGATACAACATATTAGATTATATACAATTTACTTATAAGTTACAACATATTTTATTATATACAGTTTGCTTATTAAGATACAACATATTTTATTATATACAGTTTGCTTATTAAGTTACAACATATTAGATTATATACAATTTACTTATAAGTTACAACATATTTTATTATATACAGTTTGCTTATTAAGATACAACATATTAGATTATATACAGTTTGCTTATTAAGATACAACATATTAGATTATATACAGTTTGCTTATTAAGATACAACATATTAGATTATATACAGTTTGCTTATTAAGATACAACATATTAGATTATATACAGTTTGCTTATTAAGATACAACATATTAGATTATATACAGTTTGCTTATAAGTTACAACATATTAGATTATATACAGTTTGCTTATTAAGATACAACATATTAGATTATATACAGTTTGCTTATAAGTTACAACATATTAGATTATATACAGTTTGCTTATTAAGATACAACATATTAGATTATATACAGTTTGCTTATTAAGATACAACATATTAGATTATATACAGTTTGCTTACTAAGATACAACATATTAGATTAGGGTAATTCCGGGAGAGATGGCCCTCCTTTTTCTAAAGGCTCATAAGTTTGCCATTTTTTGACAAAAACTACTTTGGTAAGCGTCCTTTTGTTTGCAACCGATAATTCTCGAAGGAAATGATTCCCAATTACTTTGTTTTTTTATTTATTCCATTTAAACGAAAAAAATAGTTTTTTGCCTGGTGGTCCATCTCACCCATACCTATAGGGTGAGATGGACCACCCATACCGGGAGAGATGGACCAGTGGTAAAAGGTTGACAAAACATACATTTTTCGTGTTTTCTTCCTAAAAACAGTTTATTACATGTTTTAGAGTTACAAAAATTGGAAATGTTACTAGGCTTGTGTAAAACTTAGAATACAACAAACAATAAAGATCATCAAATATGGATCGAAGCCATAAAAATCATAAACATGTTGTGATAAATAAAATATTGGAAACAATCTGACACGTAAACATTTCTTAGGGCTTTTCTTGCTTAATAAACCTAATGAATTTCGTCCTTTTTGTTTTTTCTCAAATTTTCCACAGAAATCACACAAGTGTCCAAACTTTGAACAGTTTTCGTGGTACCACCGTGCACACTTTTCACACTTCAGCCAGTCGGCTTTGCAGGTTGTTAAGCGATAATCTTCGAGACAGCCAACGCACAGATTTTCATCCCACTCACTTATTTCTTCGCTGCTATCTTCGTAAACAACACCCTTCTTGTCAGACTTTTTCTTCGTTGTAAACGAGGCTTTTAGGGCACGTTTTCTCTTCCTCTCTTCTTTCAGTTTCTGGGTTTCCATCTTTTTTTCTTGGGCTTGGGCAATACTTTTCAGATTGTTTGCTGAGTTCAAAATTTTTGATATGCTTGCTTGAAGCCCACGAATTGTTTTTTTCTTTTTCAGCACAGGTATTGGTGAAATTTTGTTGAGTGTTTAGGTGGGTGTAAGGTTTTCATCTACAGGTTCTACATAATCTTCAACAGGAGGAGATGTACTGGGCATCGCATTTTCTGTCTGATTGTTGGGGCTTTCATTTGCTGAACCAGGGACTTCAGATGTAGACCTATCCATGTCGCGTTGGTCTTCATCAGCTTGAGATACGAAGCAGTAATCAGGAATTGCTCCAATGTCAAATGGCACAATGCCACACCTTTTAAAACCAGAAATGGCGTTTTCTACTGTTGCTGCTTTCGACCAACCATCAGACAGGAGTTTTCCAAATGTAAGTCGAGTTATCTGCCGTGATGGATTGTTCAACATAAAGGTGTTGCAGGCAGAGTAAAAGTACGATTTTAAAGACTTGAAAAAGCTCCGGTCAAGAGGTTGAAGGTAGTGAGAAGTATGACTGGGCAGACTCAAAAGTATGATGTCATTTTGTTCAGCATACTCGAGCATTTCAATCGAGCTGCAATGAGAGGCGTGGCCGTCAAGAATGAGCAATACCTTCCCAGCAGGCTTCCTTGGCACAAATTGGTTTTTTAACCAATCGAGAAACAGATCAGAATTTATATAGGCAGACTTTTCATTCATTGCTACAGTTGAACCTGGAGGCATTCCGTCTCCATACTCAGCTTATTTGTTCTTACCCTTAAAAATACAGTAGGGTGGCAAGTAACTTCCCTCTGCACTAAAACAACTCACAACAGTCACAGTCTCGCCTCTCTTGAGACCCATCCCCCCCCCCCCACCAAAGCTGGAAAGCGTGCCAACCGGGGGATGGCTCAAAACAAGTCGAGCGATGGGATCACGGGTGGCAGTTGGAGGGTCAAAATGACACTCGGAAGCTGAGCAAAACTGATTTATTACCAAAAAGCAAAACTGGCTGGCAGAAGGCCACAATATAAATAGGCAGAAGGCCACAATATAAATTCGCACTTCAATAAATAACAATTAACACTAAAATTAACAAGATAAGACACAAAAGCTACAAAAACAACAAACGCAACAAATACCAAAATTTAACAATTAACAAAGTGTATGGCCTATCTGCAGCCTAGCCAGAGACACCCCAAACGTAAGCAAATTTTAAGCCCCAAATAAAAGTGAAAATTTAGAAAACTTCTGGCAAACAACAATTAAACCGGCAATTCAGCCCACATCCCTTGATTCCACCGGGCCAGGGAGTAAGCCGGAATCCCTGGGCAGCTCCGAATTAGAAGTTAAGCAAAAGCACAATAATCCCCTTTTGGTGAAAGTTTAAAAGTTAAATAATTTAAAAGAAAATATAACACGGTACCGTTCTATTATCCCCTGACATGAATAATACCCAACACGAAATAAATAAATAAATAACTAAATCACTAGGCCTAAAGCATAAAAATAAATAACAACACAATTTAACAATAGGGACCTAACAAATATAAACTCTAAAATATCTAACAACAAAATAAACTAATTAAACTAAATAACAAGAAATATAAATACAAATAAATATTAACATCCAAAAAGTTCCTTTTGTTTGTCTTTTAAGTTTTTTTTTCCCTTTAAATAAAAAAAATACATATATAGGTCCCCATGGCTGTGTTGCATAAATCACTTTGGTTTTAGGCCTAGGCCACATAAAGTTCCACAAATTTTTTTTCTTCTTTTTTTCTTATATTTCACTGCCCTTTTCTTTTTTGTTTTTCTCTTTATAAATTTTTATCCACTTTTTCTTTTATCAAAACCCCCAGCTCAGCCGCCGGGGAAAATGACATAGAACGCACTGACCTGAGGACAGAAGACTTCTACCACCACAGATGTAGAGCGGGTAGCTGGCGACTCCAGGCTCCAACATGGTCCTCAGGCCAGGCTAGCAGTGCAGATGGTAGACAATCCCCGGACGGCAGGCCGAGGGTGAAACGTCCTACTCAAGGACCCTGGACTGCAAGGCACAACACACAGCACATTAAAAACAGTCCAGCCACAACCACAAAAATATTACACATAACCACTAAACATAAGGGTGCATGATTTCGCAAAACTGAACATGAATGGAGCAAACAAGACAGTAAAAGATGAACTTAAGGCTATGAATAATTATGTTGGCAAACTCAGATTTAAAACCCATTTACAAATTGAACAAATTATAAAAGACGTAATTATGTATATGGAACTAAAAATGACAAACTGAAAACTAGGCTATGGATACATGGCAGTAGGTTATAACATGAAAATCAAAGGGTACAGCTAGGCTAGGTTATTGGCAAAGAACAAAAAATATGGTAAATCGGTAACTACAACTGTAAAAAGGCTCAACAAAACATTATACAGAACTACTATTGACAATAAAGGCAGATATAAAAAGCATTAACGGTAATTAACGGTAAAAATTAACATGGAGCACATGGCTCAAACCTAGGTTAACAAAACTAGACAAAGAAAATACAAATTTAACAAAACCCTGAAAACACAACTAAGCCCGATTAATATTTTCAATGAAACAAAAGTATTTTCACCAAAAGGGTGATTAGATATTAAAACTTACAAAATGAACACTTACGTTTTAGTTTGTCTAGCCGAACATGTCTATTTCTGCAGGCAGCACAAGACAACTGAACAGCCAGGCCAACCTGACCGAAGCTGCTGGAACACGGAACGAAACGGAACTGGGCCAACGGCCACCAAAGTACGCGAAACGCCGGGCAAAAGCGAATCTCAGGCAGCCCGGCAGACTACGACGGAAAAAACGAAATGTACCGGTCAAAAGACCCGGTACACTCTCACCAGAGGTGATACAAGTCACAACTTTGGATCCTTTTGCCGCAATTACCTCTCCTGGTCTGTTATTTAGCTGCAGGCCCGTCTCGTCTACGTTGAAAATGTTACCTGGTTTCCCCATCAAATAATTGTTTTGTAAAACATTTCCTAACAGATCAAAGTACTGTTTAACTGCCTCCCTATTCATTCCAAGGGCTCTGTTTTTAGAAACCCCTTCTGACTTTACGAATAGCTAATGTGGGATTTCTGTCTATGAACGATTGTAGCCAGTCATATCCAGCTTTTTGAGTTTCACGATTGAAGTTGGTTTTTAAATTTAATTGTTCAGCTAGCTTAAAGGCCATTGATCGGACAGTGTTCCTTGTAGGAGTAAAACCACTTGCTTGCAGCTTTTTGATGTGGATTGCGATTTTTCTTTCATTTTCAATACCCAAGACTGAAGGGGGTCCACAAGTGCCTTTCGTAATGTTGTTTGTCGACAATCGTCTTTTAAGAGTAGACTTTGGTATTTTATAGTACCTGGCAGCTTCATTCACTCCCATCTGGCGTTCTCTTACAGCACTCGCCGCCTGAAGTAGATCTTCCTCCGACCAGCTCGCCCTCGTAGAGCCTTGCTTCCGTGTGTACTTTGTAGGCATCTCTTCCTAAAACAAATGAAAAAAATAAGTCAAAGTATAGGGCCTAAAAAGTAGCCTACAATAGTATGATCCTTGTAGCAAACTTGAGTTGCGCTATAGCCTAAAAAAGTGGGGAAGTAAAAAGTAAAGAAACTAATTAATTGTGACAGGATGTATGGAAAGACCATCGTAAAAGACGTGCTGTGTGTTACATTTTGTGTCAAATAACCATAAAATTAGGCTTATTTAGGATATAAGGACCAGATTATCATCGTGGGTCTCTTTGGTTAGTTAGACTCAAGTAAATAATAACTTTATACAGTTGTTTTTTTTCATAAAAACAATTAAAAACTAAATTTAGAATTAAAAATTAATCTTTATAGATCATTTAGTTGCATAAATTGCTGGCCCATCTATCCCGACTCGAGCTGGTCCATCTCTCCCGATTGTCCGGGAGAGATGGACCAGGCCGCCATGTTGGCCTCAAACGTCATAGCGACGCCGTTGAAAGTTTTAATGAACATGCAACTATTGTATTTTGCATATACACATTGAAAACTCAATAAAATTACGAAAATATGGTGTCCACAAACTAAAAACTAAAGTACGGAAAAAGTTTTCACTCACCTGAAAGTTACTTCTGTGTATAACTCAGCCAAATCAAGTAATTATTATCACAAAAACTCACAGTTAACAAACAACAGCAGCCATGACATCTGCATACTACCAGTGGAGCGCTCAGCCGGCTAGTTTCAGAACTAGGCCGCTGGCCCATCTCACCCGGTGGTCCAACTCTCCGGGAATTACCCTATATACAATTTACTTATAAGTTACAACATATTAAATTATATACAGTTTGCTTATAAGTTACAACATATTTGATTATATACAGTTTGCTTATTAAGATACAACATATTAGATTATATACAATTTGCTTATTAAGTTACAACATATTTGATTATATACAGTTTGCTTATTAAGATACAACATATTAGATTATATACAATTTGCTTATTAACCCTTAAAACGCTGAGCAATTTTCTGTAATTTTTCCATTAACGCTTAATTTTCTTGAATATATATAATTTTAGATTTTGTAAAGTTTTATTTTTTTTTAATCTAAACCAGGATAGTACAATGTAAAAAAAATAATAATAACGATATTGTATTTTTTATATTCATTTTTTATTCATTACAAAGTTTTATCAAAACTGTAAAAACGAAAAACACTATTTACAACAAAAATAAAACTAGACTTTACAATGAAAAATATAGAGTAAATTCGAAATAATAAACTTTGTTTACACAACAGGGGTTAGTACAACGCACGAAAGACAACAAACAACTGCAGACTGACTTGAGCGCCAGCCGGTCGCCGCGTCATGTGACTAGCAGATGCGTATATATTCGTTTCGAGCGCTAGCGGTTACCTCGACAGAGGCAATAATGAATGAAAACTTCATATTATTTACATTCGTTGCCTAGTAACCAGTCCAAAGGTCTCGATAATGAATAATATTAAGTTATAACATATTAGATTATAAACAGTTTGCTTATAAGTTACAACATATTAGATTATATACAATTTACTTATAAGTTACAGCATATTAAATTATATACAGTTTGCTTATTAAGTTACAACATATTAGATTATATACAGTTTGCTTATAAGTTACAACATATTAGATTATATACAGTTTGCTTATTAACACATTCGATTAACACAAAAAACCACATAATAGCATTTATTTGGTTTTGGTTTTTAGTTGACTAAAGTCCCAGGTTGCCCTACTGGACTTTGGTCAGACAAACCAAAACCAAATAAATGCTGTTATTTGTGGTTTTTGGTGTTTGTTGATTCTTGTAATAACTTGTTTTACGATTAGGTGTCATCAGTTCTCAAAACTAACTGGTGGGTGAATGTTTTGTCTGCTTACAACAATTTTAAATGTAACATAAGCTGCGGGAGTTTTATGAAATGATTCCAACTTTAAACTGCCACCAAATTTGATAGACTAATGTTAGAGACCTCTAGTTTCCGCCATTCTTCTTCTTTTAATATTACCTTTAAAATAATGTGTAATTTGATAGGGGTTCCTATTTAAAAATTTTGACTTACCCCCAAACTACCCCCTTTTGAGAGGGGGTGTAAAAAATGTGCATACATAAAAAAACTCCTTAGCTGGTCATATAAACATTCCCAGAAGTAAATCACTTTATTTGTATTCATAAGAAAGTTAATAGGGGGGGGGGGGGACTTTTAAGACACCCTGTATACAATTTACTTATAAATTACAACATATTTGATTATATACAATTTACTTATAAATTACAACATATTTTATTATATACAATTTACTTATAAATTACAACATATTTGATTATATACAATTTACTTATAAATTACAACATATTAGATTATATACAATTTACTTATAAATTACAACATATTTGATTATATACAATTTACTTATTAAGTTAGACATCCTTTAAGATTAATTACTGTAATAATGATTAAACTCAACTGTTGTATTTAATTGCAGCCATTTTTTTAAATTTTATTTATTTTTTTTTTTTACCTGTACTTTATTATTATTTTTATTATTTAATTCCTGTATTCCCTTGGGGGACGTAGGGCTGCAACAAATGCCTTCCATCGCACCCGATCCTGTGCCAGCTGCTTTACTTCTTCCCAACTCTTGCCTTCCTCTCCAATCTCCCTCTCGACTGACCTCCTCCAAGTTATCTTCGGTCTTCCTCTCTTTCTACTTCCTTGGGGATTCCAATCTAGGGCTTGTCGGCTGATGTTGTTAATGGGCCTTCTTAGTGTATGGCCTATCCACCCAAACTTCCTCTTCTTAATGGTATCACCAATAGGATTTTCATTTGCTCTTCGCATCAATTCCTCGTTTGAAATTCTATCTGGCCAGTATATGTTAAAGATTCTTCGGAGACACTTATTTATGAAGACTTGCAGTTTACTTGTTACTGTTTTAGTGACTTTCCATGTCTGGCAGCCATATAGAAGGATCGACTTTACATTGGTTTCAAAAATCCTTAATTTTGTCTTTCTTCTTATTTGACTTGATCGCCAAACTGGTGCAAGTTGGGCAAATGCTCCTTTGGCCTTCCTAATCCTACTGGTTACATCTTCATCAGTTCCACCCGTCTTAGAAACAATGCTTCCCAGGTATTGGAAAATATTTCATAATTTACTTATATTATGACCTGTACTTAAATTATCCTTATAATAACTTTGGATAGTTAATAACGGATAGGTAACAATTTGAAGAAAAGGATTAAAAAAATTGTATGGTGGTCTGTAGAAATTAATTTACAAATAAGAAATATGGCACAAAAATTCAATAATGTTTGCTTGTTGGATTTGTACTTGTTTGAAAGACACCACCACACCAGACAAGGTTTTTCACTTAAGTAAAAATGGTAAACGCCATGTGAGCAGTCTCATCTGCCGAATGGTCTCAGCCAACGTCAACACCAGGGAGAAAAACTTATACAGCTTATCTAAAATACTGCAAGTGCTATCAAAAATTTCAACTTATCCCTTAAAAGACTATCTAGCAACAGGAAAATAAACATCCTACATGCCGACATGGATAGTGTTATCGAGCACTTCAAGAATGATCCAACTGTTGGTTTTGCACACTCCATATCTGGCGATTTTGGTGAAAGAAGACAGATGTCAGCTGGGATTGCGGTTGTTTCCGGAAGCACTTTGAACGCTCTCTTCTGGGCGATTGCATCTCCAGACAGTTAGCCTGCCAACATTTTTATAATGGATCAAAAGTATATAGTCTTGTAACAAAAGCTAACTATTATGATAAACCAACACCCGAAGACTACAGTATGGCCTTCCAAAGATTTCAAGAACATATCAAAGATCAGGGTTTGAAAACTTTATTTTGCTCAGCAATCGGATATGTCAGAGACCTCGTTCACCCACAAATTTTTGCCAAACACATAGTCAGATTTCAAAGAGCTACGGGAGCTACTGTTCATATAGTTTCCTATGATCAGGGATCAGCACAAAGACCTCTATGGAAAGGACTAACACACTATGATTTCCTCTCAACTTTGAAAAGCAAAATCGAAGCTGAATGTTATACAGAATGTCAAATAATATCAGGTTCATTTCCTCTTACAATAGACAATTCCAGCCCCCTGACAGCAGAGATAGACCCTACATCAACGCCACCTCCACCTCAACCCAGAGGGAATCACAACCATTCCGAATGAATAGCATCTCACCAATACCTACCAGTACATCTTTAGTACCAGGACATCTCCAATACAGTGAAGTGGTAAAAAGTGTTGAAAAAAATCAAAGTCATAGTGTATGTGAAAGTGATGACCGGTTTGCCTCTGTAAATATAAGCTGTAAGATAGATTTAGGAAACCAGTTCCCAACCAAAACACCTAAAAACTCACTAGATACCTCTCATGCCCTTCCTGAACCAAAAAACTTGACCTTAATCCAATCCCCAAACATAACTTAGAGTTAACTAAACATTGTAATATCTGTAACTGTATAGTGTCCCTTGGCTTTTACATTTAAATATTCAAGGAGGAATTTTAAGTAAAAAAAATGATTTAGAATTAATCCTTAAAAATCCAAGTATAAAAATTGTCTGTTTAAATGAACATTGGCTTACAAAGGAAAATATTAATGTACTTAACAGTTTTCCAAATTATTCTTTAACTAGTTTTTATTGTAGAAAGGAAGGTTCACACGGAGGCTCATGTATTTTATTAAAAGATAATATTGACTTTAAAATAAGGCAAGATATATGTGACCTTGGAGAGAGGACTTAGTGTTTGAAATTTGTGGTCTGGAGGTACCGGAACTTGAAATTGTTGTTATATCTTTATATAGGGTCCCAAAACTGACTAATTTCGTTTTTTTCTTAAGAAGTTTGAGTCTTTATTAAATTTATTAAACAAGGGGAAAAATTTTAGGAATATCTATATTGCTTCGGACTTCAATGTTGATACTTCTGAAGATTGTAATTTATTTCAACAAAAATTTGAATTTTCCAACCTAATAGAAATATATGGATTTCAATTTAACTTTTTTTCACCAACAAGAATTACAGCTTCTAATAGTTCTTGTATGGATAATATTTTATCTTTAAAAATGAGCGAAAACCATTTACAGCAGAAAATGAATTTGGAATTAGGTATTTCGGATCACAACGCTCTTTTTATAAGTTTTTCAGATACATGCATACATACATGCTTGGTAAATAAAAACCCTGTTATTAATAGAAAAACAAGGATTTTTTCTAAAAGGAATATTTTGAATTTTAAGAATATTTTACAATTAACAAGATGGGATGTATCTTACTTTAATTCTTTTGATTTAAACCTTTTAAACTTTTTTAGATATTTCCAAGATGTATTCGAAGAGTCTTTTCCCTTAAAGTTTTTTAGCAATAAAAATAAAAGTTTCAATAAAAAAAGTTTTGGGTCACTAGAGGCATTGAAATTTCTAGTAAGAAAAAGAGAGAACTGAGTAGACTTGTAAAAAACTCTACTAACACAGATTTCAAAAAGTATGTAAAAAAATATAAAGTTATATTTAAAGTTGTGTGTAATAAATCTAAAGAAATTAGTAACTCAAGATATATCAAAGAGGCCGAGGATAGGAGTAAGGCTGCTTGGGCAATTGTTAAATCCGAGCTAGGAGTCAAGAAAGTAGCAAAAGATTTCTCTGATATTAAAATAAATGACATGCTTTGAGTCATGAAATGAGTACAAATTGCAGAGCACTTCAATACAAAATTTGTCGATACAATAAAACATAACGGGCTTTATCCAAACAACAAAGTTGCTTTGGAATTGGTAAGAAAGGCGGACAAAAATCTTAATTTAGTGTTTAATTTTAGACAGGTGACTAAAATGGATATTATTAAAACTATTAGATCAATAAAAAACAAAAAAACCTCAGGTTTTGATGAGATTCCAGTAGATTTAATGAAAATGATATCGCACTACATAGCAGAACCCTTAAGTATCATTATTAATCAATCGTTCAAAATGTCCATTTTTCCAGATAGACTTAAATATGCTGAGCTTAAACCTTTTTTCAAAAAAGGAGATCAGCAAAATCCAAACAATTATAGACCTGTTTCAGTATTGACCTGTTTCAGTATTGCCAGCATTCTCAAAGATTTTTGAGAAGGTAGCATTTGAACAGTTACTGAGTTTCTTGGAACATAATGAATTTCTGGTAAATGAGCAGTATGGTTTTAGAAAAGGTAGGAATACGATAGGTGCAATCTCAGACTTCATTGATGAAGTTTCCTGGGGCTTGAATGGTTCACAGAGTACAATGGGTGTGTTCTGTGACCTTTCAAAGGCGTTTGATTGCGTAAATCATAATATATTGATACAGAAGTTGTTAGTATATAATTTGTCATCTAATGCAGTAAATTGGATTAAATCATTTTTAGAAAACCGTTTTCAAAGAACATTGGTAATAAAAGATAAAGATAGGTGTGCATTAGAATGGAAACAAATTACAGATGGAGTTCCTCAGGGCTCAATACTAGGACCGCTGTTATTTTTATTGTATATCAATGACATTCCATCAAATATTTCTAATAATCTTGTACTTTACGCAGATGACACAACAGCTATAGTAAAGAGTAATTTTGCAAATGATCTCATTTTTGAAGTAAATAAAGCTCTCTCAGATCTGACTAAATGGTTCAATGTCAACGGACTAAAGCTTAACAATGAAAAAACACAATTAATTAAATTTTGTACACCACAATCCAGGGATGTATTGGAAAATAATATAGTTTTTCAAGGAGACATAATTTCATTTTCAAATAACACCAAATTTTTAGGGTTGGAAATTGATCGTAATCTTGCTTGGAATAAACATATAGAATTACTTTCAAAAAGATTAAATGCAGCTTGCTTTCAAATGATCGTTTTACGTAACAATATCGATATTAAAACACGGGTGATGATTTATTATGCTTATTTTTATTCCATTCTTCAATATGGTATTGAACTTTGGGGTGTGGCACCTGGTGCAAAAAATATTTTTATTTATTATCCAAAAAATTTTTTAAGAATTATGACATTTGCTTCACCACGATCTTCATGTAAGGGAATTTTTAAGCAGCATCAAGTTTTGACAGTGGCAGGCTTATACATACAAAAAGTTCTGCAATATGTAAAGAATAATTATAACCTAATTTTAAATACCCAATTTAAACATGAATACAGCACACGATATAAAAATAACTTACAGTATCCAAAACACCGTTTGAAATTAGTAGAAAAAACTCCAACTTACATGGGAAAAAGATTGTTTAATTAGTTACCTGAGGCATTAAAGAAAAGTATAACTGGTAAGACCTTTAAAAGCAGCCTTACTCATTTCTTGCTAGACAAAAATTATTACAGTGTAGAGGAATTTCTGAATGATAGTTTTTAAGTTTTTGTTTTCTTTATACCTGTCTGTAATTTATTGAAAAGTTTGACAATGTCACCTGTTTCATAGCCTATGCTATTGTATAAACGTATTTTATGTGACAATAAAGAATTTTGAATTCAAATTGAATTTGAATAATACATGTGTAACTTTCGCTTTGTCTGTTCCCCAAATAAATCACAAATATAGTGAATGTCAATGTTGTGACGTTGCTTGTTAAAAATTGTCCTGCATTAACTGTGCAACATATTTTCCAGGGACTGAAGACAGGTATGTATTACCTGAGGACAAAACCTGCAGCAAATGCCATCCAGTTCTCTATTGACAAGTCAAAAATGAAGAAGTCAGTTGATGCTGAGACTAATGGTGCCACAAACGGAGAAGCTTCGACATCCAAGGATGGAGAAGACATGAAAGCTTACAACATGAGTGGGATGGTTTGCTCCCTGGAAAATAAAGATGAGTGTCTTATGTGTGGTTCGTAAAAGAATGGTACCTATTTGTACATAGTCCAAATCAAAAGGTTTGTTTCTTAATTGCTTAGGTACGTTAGTCTTTAAGTACATTGTTGTGCCTCATAGGTTCCAATAGATAGTTTTGCGTAAAGTAATTTGATTTTACAGTATGAGTGGGGTGGTTTGCTCCCTGAAAAGTAAGTCATTTGTGTGGTTCAAAGAAGAGCATTTGTTTGTAGTCTAAAGTAAAATGTTATTTTATTAAATATCGGTCTAAAATACATTGCTGTGCCTTTTTATATTCCAATAGATAATTTTGGATAAAGTAATCTGATAGCTTACATTTTATGTAAATTGAACTAAAACATAAAATACTAGTGTATTCAAATACTTATAAGCAATGGATTACAGTATTTTCTTTTGAATCTGAAAATCGTGGTTAGCTTAACTATTATTCTAACAAAATAAAATTTTAATGAATTTTGTAAAACTGAAAAAATGTCATTTATATGAACCTGAGGCCAGTTAGTTTTAATGTATTCTATATTTTAATTTTATTCATGTTCGCTGTTAAGTCCAATATGTGCCTTAATGATGTTTGTTGCCTTTACCAACAAAACCATTCAAAACTGAAATTGTATGTACAAAAATTAAGACTATTTGCTATTAATACTTATTCTTTAGCACTGATAAAAATTTATATAAGTAGTATTACATTTACATTCGTTAGTGTGTTGGAACTCATTATACTGCTACTAGTCTTAAAAGTTAACTAATATTAAATAGTTTTAACATATCCACAAATAATGAAGAAAAAATATGTCTTCACTGAGCGTTAATATGTCATTTGAGGAGTGTGAACAGCAAGAAGATTTTACGTAAATGTTGAAGAGAACAAAATAATCATTTTCATGCAGTTTATGTCATAAGCCAGTGTTAAAATTTGGTTCTATCATTTGCTAATAGTAGTTTAGCATAAATTAAGCAGTTTAACGTACTCATTCTGCTGTGGAAATCACATTATTTGTTATTGAATACTATTTGCCTCTTATCTATATTTATTTATATACCTTGATTTCGTAAGTTAGAACAGTGATATGAGGATTCAGGTAAATTTTCTCTATGTCTCAATCGCTGGTAGCTTTATGCTCTAGTGTTCTTTTTACCCTTATTTTTAATTACTTGCCAGGTTCAACAGTTAATTTTAAGGTAAGCAAATTTGTATATGTTATATTGGTAGATTTTTTAAAATAATGGTTTTGTTGTATTCAAGATATGTGTTTTTTAGTGGTAATTGCTGAATATTTTTTGTCTCGTGTCATTTTTATATAAGCGTATGTGCAAATAAGTTTTAAACTAAATATATACTTCATGGAAATATGCATTAAAATGTTTGTAAGCATCATTTTAACAAGCACGCTTAACACAGTCGGTTTGTTAAATAATGTAACCACTGTGTCTAATTGATAGATTCATATCAATTATTTGATTTACAAGGGGAAGCACCGAGCTAAAAATGTTGAGGGGAATGAAATCCTGTAAATAGTTATACAGAATGAGATCAGTTATAAAACCAACAACATTAACGTAAGAAGAGAAGCAGATTTATAGCAGTAAATTCATAAAAAATTCTGACTCTAAGATATGGCCAAGAATTAACTGAAGAGACAGGGCGTTACCTGAGAGGACAAGTCCTCTAAAACAAGAAAAATATATAAGGATACGATATATATTTAAAATTTTCATTGCCACTAGCACAGGTGAGGAGAGATACTATTTTTTTCTTTTCATTTTCATGTTTAGGCCTCCGGATTACTGAATTAACACTATATAGTAGGTTATTTACCTTTGTGATCCGTCAAGTAATCCAACATGTCGTGTTGGATTACTTGACAGATCACAAAGGTAAATAACCTACTATATAGTGTTTTCTTTTCACTTGGTAATGAAAGCGCCAGTGGCACTGAAATAGTGTGTTTGTCTTTATGTTGAACTGTATGTTGTGTTAATGCACTTGTCTTCTTAAGTAGTATTGGTATCTCGCATCTTATACCAAAATCAAACCAAGCATTATTTTTTTTAATTGGTATTTACTACCTATACATTATTCAGTTGTATTATTCAGTTTTTAATACAACATTTACATTGTACTGCTTAGTATGGCACTATCAATTTATGAATTATTTTTAATTAATCTACTTTTAAAATAACACTGGCTCCTTGTTCAACGCTTATTAAAGAAAAGTTAGCTGATTTAAACTTAATAGTAACTGTATTTTTATTTAGATGTCCACGAACTTAAATAACATTTACAATCTTAATCTATTTAAAGTTATTTCTAAAATAGCTTAAGAGATGCTAAGTAGGCAGATTTCCTTTTGTATAGCACTTTATTTGAAACAAAAGAAATACATAAATTCATTGTTATTATCAATATATTCCTTGTAGGAACACTAATTATTTGTCTCACATCTAATATATTTTACACACACTATTAAAATGGTATTTGAAATAAACCACTATTTTTTTATATAAATATTATGTTCCAGTATTTATTGTCAGCTAACCCTTGCTAGTTGTTACATGTAATATATGTGTGAAGTGTATGTATGTTTATCTGTAATAATCTCTTCCATTTTTCAGTATGTAAATATAATAATTTTTTATAATTATTCTAGTGAAGTGTTGTTATTGTTGCCCTTATTCCATATTCAATGTATTTCCTGTTTTGGTCAGGTATTTTAGTAAAACAAATAATAATTATTAACTATATATTTGTCTATTAAAAAAAATATTTGCTGATATAGCAATAGCAAAAATTATAAACTTTAAATTTGAAGGGTTTATTGTATTAGAACAAATAAATTCACCATATATTTATTTTTATGTGTTACACAGTTTAACCTACATCAATGTGTGAAATAGCTATTTAACTGACTCAGTTGATTATGGGGCTGTACCATTGTTAATACACTTGTGCTGAACAGGATCATTTGATTGTTCGGTTACAATAATACAAACTGTTCAGTTCTCTGCAAATAGTAACTGGTAAAAAAAAAAAAAAAAAACACTCATATAAACCTGCTAACAAAATATTATGCTTTTGGTTAGTCCAATTCATTGGAGGGAAAATGACAATTTCAGTTGTAATTGATATTGTTTAATATCAGCTCATTTAATATTTTTATTTACTTACATTGAGAAATATATTTAATTTTGTAACAGTAGTAAGTTCCGATACTACAGATCACACTCCCTACCATAAGGGGTTTTTACATCTCAGTATTTGAATAAAAAAAATATGAATTTATAATAACCCAGGGAATGTCACACAACACAAATTTATTACAATATATGTACAAATATGGTGATCGAATTCATTAAATCACATTACTTACCTTATACCACAGGGATTCACACAAAAAATCAATCACCATATTTGTACATTTAATACTTATATTGTAATAAATTTGTGTTGTGTGACGTTTACTTGTGTTGTATTTATAATATTAAAACAATTGTGATTTTTTATTTGATTTGTGTATAAAAATCTGTTCTCGCTCCTTATAAGATTTTTGGAAACAGCAAAGTTCGTTTTTTGTTCATTTTAGCTTGTATTTTACACATTTGGTTTCTTATTTACCAACAAATTTCATGTAGGTGGGTATTAGGAATTTTGATACCTAACATCAAAATTGTAAATGTGCAACCAGTTCGATCCTTATCAGAATCATAACAAATTTTTGAAGGAATCAGCTGATAACCACCAGCTGTCCATTTGTCATTGGGCTATTAATTAACAATACTTTCAAAGGAATTGTCAGTTTTAGTTTGCAACAATTACTATATTCGCTTATCACACTCATTCGAAATCCGAATTCGCCCGTATCTTGACGATCAGCGTCTTACGAATAGATAATAAATGGAGGTATGAGTATTGTTAGAAGAAGTTTTTAATCTCACCATTATATTCGTAATGTTTAATAATATTTGTAATAATCTAGTATTTCTTTAATTCCTGTATACTTGTTATTCTTTAGGTTTGTGTGTCTTTACTTTCTGTGTTTTTCTGTATAGTGCAATACAGTAAAGTCCCGAAAACTCGACATTCCGTATAACTCGACACGCTCGGGGAACAAATAAATCAACCCCTGTTGTTGCTCGTTGCCCGCCGGCGAGAGGCCGGGGGTGAAAGCGAGGTGTGAAAAGGGAGTAAGCAGAAGTGGAATGACCTCTCTATTGTTAGCTAGCACGTTCCAATGCTAGTGTCACCTGTCACAGCTTTTGTCATCCCTCTGCCTGGCCAATGTCTCGTCCCTTCCGCATGTCAGTCAACTCAGTTCTGTTCCGTTCGTCTTGGCGTTGTGTTGTTCATTATGACTGTGTTTTGGTGACCTATTGTGTTTATATAGTGCAGTTTCGCGTTTTATTTATAAGTAATATTTTTTTAGTGTGAAATTTACAGTGCAGTGATTACGTGACTATGGCATTGCAAAAGAAAAGAAAACAGCTTAACGTGTCAATGGAGATGAAGTTTGAAGAGATTAGATAAGGGTGAAAGTGTCAATAAAATAATGTTGGAGCTAGGTGTTGGGAGAACAACATTGTTGGGCTGGAAGAAAAACAGATCGAACATTGAGTTGTGGTGCTCAAAAAGACTGTGCAGTGAATCTTTAAAAGGGAGGAAAAATATGAAAGGAGGAGAGTATGAAAAAGTTAGCGAGGCTCTTTATTTGTGATTTCGGAGTCACAGAGAAAGCGGAACTCTTATTTCAGGCCCTTTGCTTCAAGAAAAAGGCCTCAAGTTTTATGAAGAGTTTAAGGAGGGCGAACCTGGTTTCACTGCAAGCATTGGTTGGCTTGACCGATGGAAGAAGCGGTATGGTGTCAGGCAACCCAACATATGTGGGGAAAAACTTTCTGCAGAAATCGAGAGTGTAAATGAATTCAAAAAGAGGTTACACTGTTTGATTGAGAAAGAAGCTTTGAGTGGTGACCAAGTTTACAATTGTGATGAAAGTGGTCTGTACATAAAAGCGCTTCCTACACAGACACTTGCATCACAGCACGAAAAATCTGCTCCAGGATATAAAAGGAGTAAAGAAAGACTGATAATTTTGGTGCAGTAATGTGACTGGGGAACACAAACTGAAACTGCCTGATTGGTAAATCTAAAAACCCTCGTCCTTTTAAAAATATAAAAAAATCCTCTGATGACAGCTATGACCTTCCTGTGTGGTATAGAAACCAAAAAAGTGCGTGGATGGATGGATATACGTTTCAGCAGTGGAATTTCTCAACAGTTTGTCCCTTCCGTAGAACAATTTTTAAAACAAAAAGGTCTTCCCAGGAAAGCGCTCTTGGTGCTCGACAATGCTTCGACTCATCCTGATGTTGAACACTTGCAAAATGGTGAAATAAAAGCACTATTTCTTCCACCAAACGTGACATCTTTATGTTAACCAATGTATCAGGGTGTTTTACAAACAGTAAAGAAAATATACAGACGGAAGCTTCTCTCATCTATAATCCAAGCCATTGACGGAGGAATGGATTTGATTCACAAACTGAAGAAAATTGATTTACTGGATGTTGTTGGTTGGATTTCTCAATCTTGGGAGGAAGTTCCAGCCATGACCCTTGTCCGTTCATAGAGAAAGCTGCTTGATCATGCGGGAAATGAGTTTGAAGAAAAAAAAGATTTTGAAGGCGACTTTAACTTGGTGGATTTGTTGAGGAGGGTCCCGGGCGCTGAAGAAGCAACAGAAGAGGATGTGGAGAATTGGATGCAAGAGGATGGAAACAGTGAGCCTTTAGGAGACAGTGAAATTGTTTTGGCTGTGACTGAAAAAGATCGAATTGAAGATGGTTCCGAAGATGAAGATGGCGATGATGTTGCTGAAGAGAAGATGAGTCACAGTGATGGACTTCAGGCTGTGGAGGGAGCGCTGCGGTACCTCGAGCAGCATGACGCATCGTCAGCAGACATGTTTTTAAGAAGATTACGTGATGATGCAGCGCATCGCAGATCTCAATCGGAGAAGCAGTCCAAAATTACACGTTTCTTCCCCTGTAATTTTGGATAAAAGTTGTATGACATTTTGCATACAACTTTTATCAAGTAAGTGTTTAGGCTACATAAGTGCATTATGTATTTATAGTACAGTATTACGGTCTAGTATTCGATTTTAGTTTATTGATATATTTACTGTACTTTTATTCTATTTAATCTTTTATTAACGTCATTATTGATTGTGACTTTTCAACTTTTTCAAATACAGTAAACATTAGTATGCTTTTAGTTAATACGTAGCCTAGTTTATAACAGCATTAAAACAAGAAACAACATTAGAGACCTGTTATATTGATGTAAATAGTTTAAATTGTAAATATTAAACACTTTTGCAAACAAGTTTGTGTTTTGATTGATTTTTACATTGAATTCCGGCAAACTCGACATTCTTAAAACTCGACACCCTTTAAGTCCACATTGTGTCGAGTTTACAAGACTCTACTGTATAACAGCGGTTCTCAACCTTTTAGCACTGGCGCCCCCCCCTTTGAACACTGAAGATAGCTCACGCCTCCCCTCCAGTCAATAATTGGTTTGTTCAAGTTAGAACAGTGAAATTATGAAACTGACTTTATCTTTTGACAAAGTTAGACTCATCTTAACTTTGAGTAATTTGATATTAAACCTTTATATCAGTGATTCAAAGTTATTGCATTTTTATTAATGACTAAACAAAACATATGGAGGGGATAAATTGTGTGAAACAAACAAATGACATTGATGAATGGAAGAAAGGATTACTGTTCCCAAAATATCCTGGCTTAGATGAATCCATCAATAGTTTACCAGATATGGTGCATTCCTTTGTTTCTATTTCATATATTTGTATTTTCTTGACGGTTTAACTTAGTTTTGTATTTTAAAACAATGCTTACTTAATGCTAAATTGTCAGTTGAGTTATTTAGGTATTTGTATAGAACAGAGGCCTTTTCGATATTTTTGACTTGACTTTTTCTATTGTACATAAACAACTAAGAAACAATATGATAGTATTTTTTTCACAGGAAAATTATAAAAATTAGGAAAGTATAGTGTTGTGAGGACTCAAATTTGCAGAATTTTGTCCTGATCACGAACATGACTAAATTCGTTATAAGGATTTTAAAAATCGGACCATTATGAGTTTGTGCCAGTTTCAGTTAGGGTGTGTTATATTTTAGTTACAAGATTCATAGCATTCAATATTGGAATTGCGTAACCTAATAATTGTTTCATGTTTCCTCCAAAAAATAAATTACTACTATGGTATTACACAATTCTCTTCACTCATAAGTTTTATTTTGCTAGCTATAGCTGTTAAATACAAGATTAAGATAATATTTAAGTCATTTCTTTCTTACACTTAATTTTGATTTAGTATTACAACTTTACATAATAATTTTATAACCTTAAATTATTTATGGTTATAAAATTAACTATGGATTTCATGTTAAATTAAAACGTATTAAGAAATTGCAATTGTTTTTCACTAATAAATGTTTACCTAATGTATTACCTGTAGTATTCGTTGAAAGAATTCATGTTTAAAACCAGTTATTTATTTTTATTTAAACTGCTAATACTTGTTGTAATACACTAGTCATATGCATTGCCTCTATGGTCCCTGATAACAGCTTTCTGGAAAAAATGCATTTTCTCTGTTACCATTAGCTCAATTATAAAACCTAGTACATAGTTGGTTTTGGCCTACATTTTAGTTTTCTGAAAGATTTTGTCCATTTTTCTGTTGGTTTTTAAGACATTTAGCTATAAAATATTTTATTTCTCACAGTCTTCAAATGAATTTTTGAAGAAAACAAAAAAAAAAAAATCAGGAGAATGTGTTCTATTTATATGAATATTCTTAGAGTTTCAGTATTTTATCTAAAACCATTTTTGAGATGTATAGATTTTTCATAAAAATCACACAGATATCCATTGAGACAGGACACATGTTACACTATTATTTGCTAGTATTGACCAGCTGAACAATGTGATAAAGTTCGTTCAAATAGTTGTGGGACACCCTGTATATACATATGCAACTCATATTAGATGTCATTATATTTTGGAACTTTTTGTTAAACAAATAAAAGTTGTTACTACAAAGTGTTTTAGATATAAAACGGCTAATTTTATTTAATTTGACACCGATTGTTGTTCTACATCTTTATAACCATAGAAAGTATGCTAAGTAATATTTTGTTTTTTCCTTTATAGGAAAACCAATATGTAATATTAAATTTAAACCAAGATTCTCAAATTTGATACATTATAAAATGAATGTTCTAATTATTGATCAGCTGATGGGCTTTGGATATTTGTTGGGCTGTTAAATTTTGTGTAAGAAAAGTGGACTATAGATAGTAAGTGAATAATATTAACCACTTACTGTGCCTACTTTTATTTGGTCTATTGATTGTTATCTTATATATATATATATATATATATATATATATATATATATATATATATATATATATATATATATATAATATATATACATATACACAAATGTAGAAATGATGTCAACAATAATTAAATCTTTTGTCAATGTTTTAAATCAAACCAATTCAGTAAGGTCACTTGAGCAAACACCTCTATCAAGAAAGATAAGATATATACTTCAGAATTTCCACTTCTAGATGTGAAAATTTTACCACGGATTAAAGTGTGCTTGTATTGTTTTAATGTCAAGATGTCAGATTCAAGTGAAGATGAAGAAACACTTACAGGGCCTACCAGGTAACATTTCACTTCAGTATCCATAGCAACATGCTTACCCAGAGTGCTCAGGATTATGAAATTAATGTAGGTAAATGGAAGAAGAAAAAAGTGGTATATCAAGAAAAATTGTGTAGACAGTTTAGTAACAACAACGATACAGAACGAAGTAGGACGAAGTTAGTGAGTAACTAATCTTCTTAAAAATCTACCTATTTATATATTTAATATTCATATATTTTAATTTTTTCATCACTTGGACCTAGACTCACCGTTGCGACAGCAATATTAATGATCCTCCCACCCACTCTTCAAATCAACAACATAATGACCCTCCCACCCAATCTTCCAACAAAAAACATAATGGCCCTCTCACCCACTCTTCCAATAAACAATATAATGACCCTCCCACCCACTCTTCCAATAAACAACATTAATGACCCTCCCACCCACTCTTCCATCAAACAACATTTATGGCCATTCCAACGAACAATACTAATGGCCCATGCCACAAACAACATTAATGACTCTCCTACCCACCCTTATGAGACAAAATTGATGCATCCTCTCGCCCGTACATACTGTGATAATGAGCCTCCCATTCACGTTCAGTGGGAACAATTAATACAGTGGTACTGAATTATTACATCTTCATAGAAAAGAACTGTTAAAAACAAGTCATTCATCCTTCGGCAGTAATAAGAATTTATTCTTGTTTATATCATCTCTGTGTCCCATTAAGTAGCTAAATAAATATACAACTCATAGGTATTGAGAGTGGGCCCTCAACAAAGTCCCATTACATTTCATTTGTTCTGAAAAAATCATTACCGGAACTATTATTTCTTAAGAATTTTTCAACAATTAGTGTTCTTTTGATTTTGGTAGGGTCATTGTTCTAACACTAATTGTTAGTGTTAGTGTACAGTACTGACCCACCCACCCATACAGGCACAGTGGTACTGACTCATCTGGCCACCCATACAGGCACAGTATACTGACCCACCTGTGCCCATACAGGCACAGTAGTACTGACTCACCCGCCCACCAAAACAGGCACAGTATTACTGACCTACCCGCCCACCCTTACAGGCACAGTAGTACTGACCCACCTGCCCACCCTTACAGGCACAGTAGTACTAACTAACTAATTGTTAGAACAATGGTCCTCATAACCACCCAACATGGATACCGCAGGCTCCTTTATGTAGTACCCATCAAAAGTTTGTTGGTTGCTAATTATTCTTGATAATAGTGCTTAAGGGAACACGTAAATAATCTAATCAGCTTTTAAGAAACAGTTTACATTGATGACAAAAATAAACAAAATCTGGTGAAAAACAAAGCTAGATGGAAAATGCGGCAGGTATATGTACTTGTTCAGTGGTACTGACCCACATACACGTACAATGGTATTCGCCGACTCACCCACCCATACACGTACAGTGGTATTGACCCACCAGCCCACCCATACACACAGTGCTATTGACCCACCCATACATGTACAGTGGTATTGACCCACACACACATACAGTGCTATTGACCCACCCATACACGAACAGTGCTATTTATAGTTGACTTTAGACAGAAAATAAAGAGGTAATGTCTAAAGTAGATGATATCAAATGAAATTATATTTACTGAGTAGAAAATGTAAACTTATTCTGGCAGTACAAGCATACTGATATTTTTAACAATAATTATACAACAAAAATGCTCCCTACAATAGGAGGGCCTTGGGAAGTGTTATAGGTAATATGCTACGATAAATTAATAAGGTTTTAATTATATATAATTTCTTAAGAGAGAGTTTAGTAAATTTAAAATTGTGTCTGTAAATGAGCTTTGGAGTCCAACATACAAAGTGATGAAGACTTGTATATATGTAAGATATAATTCATATTTATAATTAATGTTTTTATTTGATTTTCTAATCTCTCACTAAACAGTTAAAAAAATAAT
The DNA here is from genome assembly GCA_035578905.1 of Stictocephala bisonia. Classification (NCBI taxonomy): domain Eukaryota; kingdom Metazoa; phylum Arthropoda; class Insecta; order Hemiptera; family Membracidae; genus Stictocephala; species Stictocephala bisonia. The sequence continues at coordinate 121,813 of JAQJVL010000316.1, forward strand.
GTGCTATATTTTTGAGATGGGAAAACATTTTTTCCCATAAAAATTAAGGTTACCATCAAAGTGCTAATTGTTCTGATAGTTTTGCTCCTATATATACTACATTGTAATTTTCTAACTGTAATTTTTCTAAATAGTTTTGTAAAATATTTATATTACTTTTTTAAACGGTTATATTAGTTTTTATACCTGTATAATAATAAATATATATACACGGTGATAATTAACTCTTAGGATGACTTATAACTTTAAACGACAAGAGATATCACAACTAAATTTGGCATATGTAACCTTTCGCCTTTAAGTGGTTACCTTGATTTAATATTTTCAATTAATCCAGTAGAATTAATTGAATTTGAATTCTTATATTTCAACAATTGATCAACTAATTTGATTAAAAATCTATAGTGTGCTACCTTGATGAGGTTATTGCATCACATTGATATATTTTTCTTTTATTATTTAAAGATAAAAGTGACTAAACTTTGATTTATTTTAATTTAATTTAATTTAGAGCATGATTCTCTTTTTTTTTTTTTTATAATCTCAGGGTCGATATACGGTAAATCGGTGAGATGACGTAGTATAATGAAACAAAATAATTGATTTTTTACAAAGTAGTTTATTGTTACATGTTATTAAAATTTAAAATCTTTACTCATTTCACTCAAAATCTAACAATAGTAATTCAAAGATTTTAACCTACTTCATTTTAGGAAATTATATTAACCTAAATTTCTTAAGTTAACTATACATTGAAACTTATCTGGATAAATTTGTAGTTGAGTCCAAATTATTTGCTGTAGCGCGAGTATTCGTTCAAATTACATAATTACTTGGTTAACACGCACAATTTAAAGACTTTTGGTTTAAACTTTTGTTAATATATTTAAAAACATTACTAAATATGACTTTATTAGTACAAAGTGCCCACGCGGTCTCTAGGGGCCGAAAACCCGACACCTGTTGTTGGTCTTCTCTTCTAAGATGGACTGAGTGAGAAGCGTCTCTCCCTCAAGGGACTCAATCTTTTTACCCCTACTCATTCTTCCGGCATTATTCCTATCTGGGTTCAAGACTATCGGTCCTTCCGGTTTTGCCACGAGGTAGCAAACCCATATAGTGTACTGTTCTCCCCGTATTGTGCTGCTTTCTACGGGCATTTTTGGAACTATATGTTCCGTTCTGATTGGTTTCTGTCAAAACTCGTGTCATGATTCGTTGTGACTTAAACGTAGTTTATACGTATTTTCTATTTGTGTCCCGAAGTGGGGGTAATTTGGCGGGAGTTGTCAGTTTCAGTTCCGTATGAACACCATTTTCCGTTTTCTTAGTGGATCGGTTTCGTTTTCGACTGCAACCAGGAATGTTATTGTGATCTGGTGCCACCCAGGCCAGTCGACACATGTTTGCGATTGTAATTCTTAGAACAGGCCCACCCATCCTGTTTCGAACAAAGGTTTTTGTTTGAGGGGACTTATTTCTGTCTCCACGTCTAAACATCTGGCGTCTTTCTCACGACAATTCTCTAACATAATTTTGACCATCCTTATTTCTTCAAATTAAATATATCCTTTTCCTTATATACAATAATTTTATTATTTATTTATTTTAATTAATTTACCTATCAATTTGGTGGACCTGTTACACATACCGTTACTGGTAATAGTAAGCTACTTTTCTGTGTACATGGTGATCAGATGTCACCTTTGGGGGACGGCCCGTTAGGAGTAAGAAAAAAATCTTTAATATCAGCGTATGTTGATTTGTACATCATTTTAAAGGTCTAGTTAAACTGAAAACAATGTCGCAAAAAGGTTGATCCAGTCGGGAGTAAATGCTATTCAAAGTTTTAAAAAAGCTTAATACATTGTACTTATGAATATAACAGAAAATAAAACTAACGTGATTAATTATTACTATTGAGAAATATGAAAAATTAATTTACCTTTTCAAAACTGTCATTTTACATTTTAGGGTGTAGTGGCTGGATTGGTAAAGATTTATATTTTTTATGGGTGCAGACAGATTCTATCAGAATACTGTCTGATATACTCCCCACATCGAATGCACATACAAGTTCTTCCCTTCTAATCTCCTCAAAAGTTTATTTAGAAGTAGTAAGGTCCCATATCATCTTACTGGTGCTAAGGTGGCTTTTGGTTGTACGAAGTGGGTGAGAAAATGTACCACTGTACGTCCTACAATACACACGCAGTGGTATTGCCCCACCCACCCAGCCATACACGTGCAATGATGACTCGTCCACCTATACATGTGCATTGATGACCCACCAATCTGTACACGTGCAGTGGTGACCCGCACACCATACACCTACAGTGGTGACCCTCATATCCATACTTATGCAATGGTATTGACTGTATTTTAATACATATATGTACTTATACAGTGTTATTGACTCACCCATACACATACAGTGGTATTGACTAACCGGCACACGTACAGTATTTCTACCCACCTGCCCAACCATACACAGGCAATGATATTGACCCACCCACTTATACACATATAATGGTATTGACATAAGTCCATTACAAGTTAATTAAAGTTATTATTGAAAGACAAAGTTAATTAAAAAATGTGAGGCTTATGTCCTCACTTTATAAACTAGACAAGCTGTTTCTGAGCAACATAATAGAATCAATCAAATAAATCTTTGGATGAATTGATTTTTGTCAGCTTATTATAAATCATTAAATAAATAAATAAAATGTTATTGTCATTAAGCAACAAACATGAGCAATAGACGCCAACTTACAACTAATTATTGGCTAAACTATATAATGATACAGTTGAGCATATCACAAATCAATCATATCATACAAATAAAAACATTTCAATATTTAAATAACAATCAATTTTAAGCACTAACAATTACACTAGTTTAAAAGTATAAAATTACATTAACACCTATGTACACAAAAATATCTAAAAACAAAAAATGTTTATATAAATAATGACAATGTATTTCAATTTAAAAATAAAAATTACAATACAAAAGTAAAACTCTAGTTTTATAGTAAAAGTAATAGTGTACATTATTGAAACAAGTATAATAATCAAATAAATAAATATACAAATATTCAAGGAACTTAAAACTATATATATCCACAACTATACTATGATCAAAGAATTCACTAAGAGAATACATTGGGCTTGCCACTAACCAGCTGAACAATTTAATTTTAAATCTATCCAAAGGTTCCTTTATTAAATCTTTTGGTAATTTATTTTACATTTTCAGTTCAACAATATCATAGCTATTCTGAGACTTTGAAAAGGTATATTTAAATTATTTTTATTTCTTGTTGCATGGGGATGTATATCATGCCTAAGTATTTTGTAAACATTAGTTTTTACATGAATTAAAACTGACTATATATACAAATTTATGACTGTCAAAATTGTTAATTTAATAAATAAAGCCTGCGATGGTCTAATGTATCTGATCCAGATATTGTTCTTATAGCCTTTTTATGTTCTATTTACATAACAACAATTGTAAAACAATATACCGAAAAAAACTACACTTAGAAAAAATTTTACATTTTCAAACATTTATGTTTTTCACGAACATGATTTTTAAGATTTTTTAATAAATAAATTAATCTTGATAGTTTACTGGTAACATAATCAATGTGGGGATTCCATGACAACTTATTATCTATATATACATATAGATACACCTAAAAACTTAACACTACTTAACATATTTTCTGCTGGAATATATCTTAAGCTAAGAACTATTTGTTGGGTTTTACTATCATTTAATAGGAAACCATTTGCCCTAAACTAAGTTGCAGCTTAAGTTGTGGTTGAGAGTGTTTGGAAATCTATGTTTGTATCAAGGAAGGTAGTGTCATCTGCGTACAATATTAACTGAACTCTTATTATAGATGGAAGATCATTAAAGTAAATAGGACTGGTCCAAGGATCGAACCCTGAGGAACACCAAATTTAACTAATTCTACTTCAGGCTTATTTTTACCGATACAATATATTTGTTTGCGATTGGATAAATATGACTTTACTAACTTAATGCTCACCAAAGTCATACCATAATGCCTAAGTTTATTCAGCAGAATTGTGTGGTTAACATAATCAAATGCTTTACTCAGGTCACAAAATGTGGCTTGAGCAAATTGACCTTTTTCACTTGGATGTTTTGTTTTAATACTACTCCTTTTTTTTCTTTTGCCCCTTATTATTTGCCCTATTCAAAATCTGATGGTATATTTGGATTTAGGAGAAAAATAGCTTAAATATGATACCCCACTTGAGTAGATGTCATCAGTATTAAAAAATGTTTCATTTTCAAATATTCATGTTTTTGGTCCCCTGATACCCCAAATTTTTAAGTTTTTAAGCAGAAATTCATATATGAGGTGCGCGTTTGTTTCATGTGTATACTCTGTTTCATGTTGAGAATGCAGTACGGCTCTTATGGACAGACGCAGCACTACTAACTGGTGCAAATTATATAGAGCACTGTCTGTCTGCCCACTGTCATAAAAAACCCTCACGGTTTTGTTCGGATATTATATTACAGTGTTTTCGTTTAAAAAAACATATTTCTCAAATGTCTCATAAAATTTACTTAGGTATTAAAAGTGTAGAAATCAATCATTGTTAGTTAAACATTATTTAAATAACAAACTAATTATTAACAATAAAAGTCTGTAGATATTTTCGAATATGTTTATTCATTTACAAGAAAAATTTTACTGATAAAAAGAGAAATATAGTAAAATAGAAAAAAAATATCAAGTATAATGCTGTAAATTAATGTCTACTTGAAGGAATTAAATGTTAATTAGCCTATTCCAAGACAAAAAATTAATGTTTATTTATTGGTACAACCCATGTTTTATACCTAAATTAACGAGTGTTGAAATTATTTATTGATTTAATACAATTACGTTTGTATATAATAATTTATGTTAGGTTATTAGACGTGTTTTATAACAATATTCAAGAAATGTATGTATTTTGTTAATTAATTAATTATTTTTGGTAACAATAAGCTATCAAACAAGTAAAAACCAACTCAGTATGTGTCCTATATTGTTTCTAACCCATCAATATCTCAACTGAGGACAAGGCGGGCGAGTGAGTCTTGGGCCTTTTGCTCCTTTCATCTTATCTGTTGATGCAAAGGAATAAACAAACATCCCCTAAGAAGGGAGTACAAGCGTACATTCAGTGTTGAAAGGAGGTTTGTGGTTATTGCTTGTGCTTTTCTGAGTGTTTTGAAAAAGTGATCGAGTGAATTCAATGATTATTATTTTAGTGATTCATTGTGGTCTTTAAAAATGGAAAAGAAAGCCAAAGGAAAATTAATTAAAAGTGGCGAGAATAAAACAGTGTTAAATATATCCCCGGATAAGTGTTACCCGGATAAAAATGTCACTTTTTATGTAAAAAAAAAACCAGTGAGGCTACGTTAATTAGTGAAAGAACTAGGATTGAAGAATTGTAAATTAAGAAAGGAGGTTCCATTTTTAAAATATAAAACAACAAATTACAGTTAAATTTGTATCTTAATTTTGACAATCAAAATTAAAAAAGCTGCCTCCAGAGGAGATATCTTGATAACGCTTAACTGATTTCAAATTCCTTGTATGCTTAAATGAACAAACTAAACAAAAACATAGTATTTATAAATATATTCAAAGAGAGTTAATAAAAAGCAAAAAGATAAGATCAACAACTTACTAAACTTTTGGAACGGGTGGGTTACTAAAAAATAAATGTGACACTTATATACTATAAAACACCTACTGTAGTGTAAATGATATGATGTCCTGTTAAAATAACCGAGAAATAATAATTGGCTTTATGCCTGTAATTTTCATTGCCTAATATTATAAATTCAAGTTTAAGCAACATATTTTTAACATAATAGGTTTTATATCAAAATAAATAATATTTCTCCTGGGCTCATATTTTAGCACCGATGGAATCGTGGATGGTTCAGAGTGAGGCCAACTCACCAACACAATGACAATTGCGCGCACCTCACAGTCATGTTTCTTTGTCACTTATTACCGACTAAACTATGCATATTGGTTAAAAGTTTCAAATGAAAAATAAAGTACCAGTTTTTATCTACAACTTTCCCGCTGACGAAACTTACCTGACCAAAAAATAAAAAACTTCCTCACAGTAATTGTTGGTTATATAAATTTCAACCAGTTAACATTTTTATATTTAGTTGAAGTTCATTTTGTTGTACCCTATTCTAGCATCTAGGTTAAAATGTAGATAATTATTAATGTAAATAAGTTTATTAGTTTAAGAACGTAGTTTTATAACATGTTTGTTTAGATGTAATTTGTTTTTAGCATTTGAAAAAGAGTTGGGTTTTACCAAATCGAAATGTCGTGATAGGTATTTTTCACGTAATGATTGTCCAACAACATTTGTCTTCCTCATCTGACACTCAATCATTAACAAATTTCAAAAATATATCTATTCAACTGTGACAGCCACATTTCTTCTATACTGGATGCCTTTTCTTTGCACAACAGACCTTTCAAATGAAGACATTAACAACAAAAGAAATATCCGTTTAGTGTAATTTATGAAAAGACATTGAAGCAGATATATTTTCAGTGGCACTTTAACAAGAATTGTCAAATAAGTAGCAGAGGTTTGACAAAAATGAGAATATTTTTATAAATCCGTTGTAAATAGCAATTCTCTTGTTTAACTCAGACAGAAGTTTGTTAATTATAAGTGTATAGCTTTCTTTGAGTTTGTCATCCACATTTTCTTCCGTGGTCTCTTTTCCTTCTTCAGAATCAGAAGAAACTCCACCCTCTCCTACTCATGATCCGACGCCAGCGCACAGCCTGACGAAATAAGCTAAATCACGCCCAACTCGCCTCGTGTTTATCGACGGATGCCTTTCTACACAGTGACACATTACGTAGAATAATAATGAAGTTTGATATAAAATATCTAATGTTTAAAAAAACTTACCTACGAACTTTTTATAGTTTTAATTAGTGTATAAATATGAGTGAAAACAAATTCTGCATAAGACGCTCTCGATTTTTTTTAGCAAAATTTTAACTGGCCTTCATAATTTGCCAACCTGAACCCATGCCTAAATGTGCCGCCGTACTTTACTAACGTTTACGATCGCATATCTAGCTCTTAACCATTGAAGAAAGGGTACAGAGAATCCTCTTGATTGCAACTTTCCAGTTAGAATGGAGTGGATTAGACGGTCGAACGCCTTCGAGAAGTCTAAACTGATGGAATAGACTTGCTTCTTTTGGCTACGATTCTTTTGTTGTACAAAAACGGGTTGGTGGGATGGCCTTCTAATACTGGATGGTTTGGAGGTAGTGATGTGCCATATTAGTTGTTTCTGCAAATCTGTTGCCGTTCCGTATCAGTTCAATAAAACTAATATGCGACATTAGGTTTTGACCTGCCTGTTGTGAGTGGATGCTGATGCAGTCCCTTAAACAGTTTGAATACTAAATTTTTGACGAGTGACAACACAGCCCAACCATACACATTTTTGATGACCCACCCTTACACGTACAGTACTAACCCAAATACGTACTGAGATGATGACTCAACCACCTATTCACGACCTAGCCTCCCACCCGTGCACGTACAGTGGTATAGCCCCACCCGCTCACCCATACACGTACTGTAGTGATGACTCAACCGTCCACCCATACACAGTACTGTAGTGAGGACTCAACCACCCACCCATACACGTATAGTGGTATTGACCTACACACTCACCCATATACGTCCTGCAGTGATGACTCAACCACACACCCATACACTATTGAGAGTGAGCGCATGTGCAGGGGGAGGCACCACATTCTCACTATCAGGGTTGGGGAGAGCAGGCGCTACTCAACCTGTTTAGCTGTTGAGTCTTGGGTCGATTAGTTTTACCCATACACGTACGATGATGTTACACCTACATCGACATCAGACCAAACATTAGCCAGGCGGTGGTTGTGAATGTGGAGGGAGACGGCCAATTTAGTTAGTTTACTGAGCTGTTGATACTGTTGCTAGTTGATACCGGTACCTAATGCGAGACATTACTGGATTCTACAAATTAAATTCGCAGAGCATCAGTTATGTGAAGTAAACTAATGTCAAATACCTAATGTCGTTTTTTCGGGCTATCCCTAGTTGGAGGGAGGAAACAAGTACAACTCCCTAGTCCAACGAATAGTGGTAAAGAAGAGGGAGAATAGGTAAATGTAAATGTTGATTAAGTTTAATTTCATATCTATACTTTTGGATTTTTAATCTCAAGATTTATAACACAACTATATACATTTATTTTGGCATAGTCTGGTATTATTTACTTATGTTACTCAATGTACGGACAATAAACTATTTCATATACTACAATACTTAACGGGTTTAATAAAACAGATCGTCTTTTGTAATTTTTTCAGTAGTCAGCTGTTACGATTATTTCTATAAGTTTACAGCTGTTACAAACTGCAATCAGGTGATATGAAGGTATACATACACACTGTACTTCCACATTATAGTCTGCACCCTGTCCTGCCGTTCTGTTTACATATCATTCAATTCAAACTTGAACCGACCACCTATGTGTCATCGTTAATTGTTGTTGTGTGTCCTTTTAATTCTCTTTCGTCATATTTTAAACTCGGGTTCAGCCTTGCTACTGTGTGTTTTTAGGTTGTGTTTACTAGGAATATTGCTAGAGTGAGATCATGTTGTAGGAGTTCGGGCAAATGGCATATCATCAGCAGTGTCCCTGTTGAAGTTAGGCGTTGACAATCAATGAGATGAACTGTAAACAAAGGAGTAACCAAGTAGCATTATTTTATTATCAGTGACAAAAGAATTTTGTAATTTACGACGCTAACAACAGTGTAATTTGTAGTCAGTGAATCTGTTTGGTCAGACTACTGAAACAAAACAAAAAATGCCTTACTGCTAAGTTAGATAATCGTGTAATTGAATAAGCTTAATTTTTGTGGCTTCAAGTGGACATATCTTTTGTATTATATTTTTATGATTGGAGAAACATGTAAGTAGTTTACACAATTTTGGTTTTTTCTCATAGGCATTAGTTAGTTGAAAATCCTGTGAAACAAATTAATCTCAAGTACATGGGCAGGCGTCAATTATTCTAGTGAACAATACTGTACATAGAATGCATATATATATATTCCTAGAATTATAATTATAACATTAACTATTAATTACTTTGCAGAAACTCATTTATATTATAATATGCTTCACTCAAAAGTAAGCCTTTAAGTCTGGTTTTAAAAGGTTTTGCATCCATTTTAATTTTTAGTGGGGCTGGCAGAGAATTAAATAATTTAATACCATTCATTAATAAATGTTTTTTAAAAAAGGAGGTCCGGTGTTTAGGTATTGGTAGATTTGTTTTACTTCGGAGGTTGAAGCTATTGGAGCATTGAGATGGTTCTATTCTGAAAAGGTCAGGGTTATTTATGACAAAACTTAGTGTTTGATATATATAAATGGATGGAAGTGTTAAAATATTGTGGTTTTTAAACCATTCTCTGCATGAATCGGTTCTTCTTAGTTTGAAAATGATCCTTACGGCTCTCTTCTGAAGTTTGAATAGTTGTTTGTGATCTAAATAAATAAGATTATTTGATAAGTAGTGTCTTCACAAACTATTCTATTATCTATGCACTTCCTGATTTTTAAAATAAAATTAATAGGCCCAGTTTCAGATAGAGTCTAGGACTGAGCCGAAAATGAAAATTGACTAGGCCTATATTGCCGGGAGGATCATTTTTAAGTTACCCCAATGAAAACACAGTTTTTACCCAAGTTGTACAATCAGAAAAACCAACTTCTTATTGTGCATCTATCTTTGAAAAAATAAAATAATGTAAAATAATTGTTTCCTTTCACAACTACTCTCCATTTCAAAATTATGTTGACCCGAATTTACAAAGATACTGTACCTAGACGAAAAATGATAATTACATGATTCTTTTTTGTACTATAGAGAATTTAATTGTGCATTGGAGCATGTCTGTCAAATAATTGTCATAACTTGTTAACAATTTTTTATTAGCGATTGTTTATAAAAAGCACAGGGTTTTTCGCAATTTCTAATGAACCATCAACTTTAAACAATACGGTAATAAAATAAAAATTAAATTTACAGTGTAAATAGAACTTTTACTAAACGTTTGACAATAGTTTTCAAACATCACATTGAATTTTCAAAATTTTAATTTAATTATTTTTTAAGTTCTTGTAATTCTTGTGGATTAACTTTTATTCGGCTGTGATAACTGGTACTCAATATAATTTCGTACGGTTGGTATCAGCTTGATTCAAGCAAACCAAATAAAACGGTTATTTTAGGAATAAAATAAAAAAACTGTCTATTCTGTCTTTTTGAGTAACTAAATTGATATGTTGAAAATTGTTGTTTTATTTTTCTCCATATAAAGGACTAGTGTTTAATTTGTCTGATATTCAAATTATTAAAGTCTTCAAATACTGTAGTTATATATATTTATACTTAATGCTTACGGACATCCTGCAGACCACAAATTGCCTAGCTATCAAGTTACTGATTATACGTTTTTGACACAGATGTAGTGGTTATAATATGTTAACTGTCTTATTGCTATATTAATACAAACAGATTAAAACTTCTTGGAGTCAACCTTAGAAAAAACAATGTTATTATGGAAATTAAATAAAAATATATCTGGAGCCAACCCTTGAGTACAAATATCTCGAACTAATTGTGATGATTATGAAAACTCACTAATACAAAGTACAACTTTTAATCATATTAGAGTTTGCTCATATTATTATTATTATTTTTTTTTTTTTACCAACTATGTTTACATTACTAGATTGAGATAGAGTTATTATTGGTAATTATATGTATGAAATATTTGTGTTTGTGTGCATACAAATTGAAAAAAGTTGTTTTAAACTCAATAAAGTAATATTTTTTGCCGAGCCTTGGCAGGAGAAATGGCATTGTCGGGTATTAAAAAATATCTGTAAACTAATGTAGTAACATTTTAATTGTTTATTTTTAAGTTCTCAAAATAAAATCTCATTTATTTCATGCCATACAAGTTTTACCCTCGATAAAAAAAATATCTGTTTAGACATTTGCTATGTTATGTTTTAATAGTTTTTTTAATATCTAGGTCATAAAATGTACTCAGGTGGCAGCATAAACCTGTTGTAGAGAGGTATGCTCGCTGTCAATGGGTGAAAGTCTATTGTAGAGACCAACAATGGACATGTCAGTTTCCAAACTGCACATTTGCTGTACCTACTTAAAAAAACTGATTTAGAAAGTGTGACCAGTCAAGCAAGGAATTTCCATCTGTCATCCTGCTGTAATACAGTACCATAAAAATACAGTTTATGGCAAAGACTTTCATCATTCTTCAATACTTTCTCCTGGAATGTGCTTTGATCTCTGAGTTGTTTATCACAAAAACACATTTATGAAATTTGCTATTTAATTAAATGTATTGTTTGATAGATTTCTCAATTAAAACAGGCCCATCAGATCTAAATGACAAGCACAATAATGTAAAAAACTACTACTAATGTAAAAGTCGGTTACATATAACTTTCGTGTACAGAATATGCGGCTTAAGATTAATTGAAAAGTATATTTAAATAATAATAAAAAGTACCAGGTAACTGGTACAAACTTTCTTAGTTGCAAAAAAAAAAAAAAAAAAAAAAAACATAATTAGTTGCAGCAACAATTTTTCAGTAGTATAGTGATACAAAAATTATTTATTATGATGACCCAGTAGTAGATAGCTTATTTGGTACTTGTCATAATCAAGGTATGAAGGTCACCTTTAGTATTTAAACACTAATCTATGCAAAATATATGCTGTACCAAGAAAACAAATACATAAAAAGAACTACACTTAGCAATCTTTTCTTGATTTTTTAATGTTTAAAATCGATTTCGGTCTCGAAAGACCATCATCAGTTTAACATAGAAACTATGTTAAACTGATGATGGTTTAACAAATCAAGAAAAGATTGCTAAGTGTAGTTCTTTATATTTATATATATATATATATATATATATATATATATATATATATAAATATTAAGCAATCAAATAGCTAAAAATGTCAAACTAAACAAATACATTTAAATTTAACAACACATTTGGATTATTTAAAACTATTTTTGGAATTTTATTTATTTTTTACTGTGCGCACACTTTACATTTGTACTACTCAAAACCCTGTAAATGTATCACATTTATATTTTAGTACATGTTTTAAAGGAAAGGTTTTACCCATTTTTAAATTTTGAATTAAAAAAAAGTGCTAATCAATTTCTTCAAACAGCGTTATCTTGCCTTTAATATATATATATATTTTCAGTTACCATTTATTAATTTAAAATTATATGAAAGCTGTGTTTTGTAGTAAAAACTCAAAAAGTTATTTGATATTAATAAAAATAAAAAGTGATCTCCTGTCACAACGCTAAATCTAACCCATCAAGCCATTTATGATCTGCCTCACAGTTTCTATTTATGCTAGCTAATCCCTCCATAAAAAAGCGCAGGGGGCACTCTGTAACTATGTGATCCATTGTTTGGATAGACTTCCTACAATCACATGACTGATCTAGTGTCAATCCCCATTTGTATTTACAGTAGCCAAGCCATCCGCCAACAGCAGCTAGCAGTTCATCTACCCACTCCAGTTCGGAACTGATTCAACAATGTCCATTCCTTACAAGGGAGGTTCATTCCACCTTCAGGTATTGACAGATCAAAACTGTTCCACGCTATGGCCCAGGTAGTTTTGGGCGAGAAATTTGATCTTTTCAGCTGAAAAGCAGTGCGTAGAGGTGGGTTTCAAGATTATAAGCCTGGTTTGGGAGATCCTGGGAAAGGGAGGTGCAGGGCATTAAGATCGTAATGAATTCTTTAAGTAGTGCCTCCTGACGTCTTATTTCTGATATTGCACAGCACCAGGAGCCAAGGTAGTGAAGTTGCCATGAGAGTACCACCAATAGCTCTCATGACCCTCTTAGGTTAGACATCAATCGCTTTAGTGTGAGCACTAATTAGCCATATGGGAGCACTGCATATAGCAGCTGAATAAACCAGTGACAAAGCAGTTGTACGCAGGACGTGTGCGTTGGCTCCCCAGGTTGTTTCGTCAATATGATGCAATACATTTGCCCTGCCTGCTTTTAACTTTAGCTGCTGTTTTATGAAGATGGTTTTTAAAGGTCAGCGATCGATCTAACGTTGCTCCCAGGTAATGTGTGCATGATAATTATGATGGAGTTTTACACCATTTAGAAAGAAGTTCAATTTTCGATTAACCAGTCTGTTACTTAAGTGGCAGCAGGCTACTTCGGTTTTTGATTGGTTAAGAATTAGGTTCCAGGTTCTTAAATATTCTTGAAGTGCCGCAAGGTTACTAGTGAGTGTTTCTTTAGTAGCTGTGAAGTCCTGGTGTTGAAAAGCTTAAGCAATATCGTCTGCATATATAAATTTTCTAGATTTGGTGATTGGGAAGTCAACAGTATACACATTGAATAAAATTGGAGTACTTACAGACGCTTGTGGCAGACTTCTTCAGCTGTCTATAAGAACAGTCCTTGGCTTTTACTGAAGAGGTTTTAGAATTAATTACTTGATCACGTTGTAATCCATATAAAATTTACAGTTACGATACGTAACTTTCATATGCGTAATTAAATGTAGTGATCTTAAACTGTTTTAAAGTTATCAATTTATAGTGATTTTAAATTGTATTAGATCATTTCAAAATCGTTTATGAGAGTAATGTATCGTTACTATAGATGTCATAAGAATTACAATTTGACCAAGTAATTAATTTTACATTTACCTCTAAGGCCAAGATTATGTTGTTTGAAGAAATTGATTAGAACTTTTTGAAAATTAAAAATTAAAAATTTGTAAGACTTATAAAAAACATACCAGTCAACGACGTATCAAAATATTAATGCGCAACATTGACGAGTTTTTTAGTAATAAAAGTTTAAAGTTGAAGCACAGTGATAACTGGTTAACATTCCTGTACGTTTTTATTCCGGTTAGGATCAACTTTATTAAAACTTATAACATTTAAATAAGTATATGACATAACACACAATAACTAATCGAGGAAAACAATGGTGTAATTAGATTTTTTGGAGTTCTCTTAGTTTCTTAGTAAACAACCTTCGAACTCAGTAACATATAATTTCTGCGCCGACAGTAGCGTTTAATTTTACTCTCACATCTAAAGACATACTGTGCAGAATCAACGAATGCATAAGACCTCACTAAACACTTTAATTTTCGTAATAAATACCAACTAAGTTTTACATTTAATTTTACAATCAAACTCATATACATAATGAAATCACTTTATTATGAACAACAAACATGCTAAAACCTCGATTTTCGTATTAAGAGTCAACTGATATTTTGGCGTATATTTTGAGTTGTAATCTTTAAGATTCCATTTTACTTTCTCCCATATGCGTTAGCATAGAGAAAGTATTGTGATCGTCCAAAAAAATTTGTTTACAAGTTGGTCTGAAAATCCATTTTAGAGTCCCTTGAACCCAAAAATAAATGGTTGGTATCTGTCTGTTTGTGTGTATTGTCATCCGCTGAAGAACAACCGGATGGATTAATTTTTATGAAATTTGGTATATAGGTGTATTTAGCATATATCTCCAGACCACTTTTTTACATTATTTTTATAGTCGTTAACTTTGTTTTAACGATTTTGATTATATTTTCAGTAAAATTGTAAATTACTATTAAACATATTTTTTGTACTATCCCACTCAGTTGGGGCTGAAGGCTGAAAGCCACAATTCAAGTTGTTGAAGGTTGTTTACAATAAAATCTGACTCTGAATTTTTGAACAGCTGTTTTTGAAGATTATTTTTTTTCTATAATTTAATTTAAATAAAATAAGTGTTTGGTTTGGACATTCCTTAGAAATGTTTGTACATCATTAATTGAACATTTGTTTTTTATTTATGTGTGTTTTTACACCCTTTTATTTTTCATTTTTTAAACAATGACATAACAATGCGAAAGTGAGAAAGTTTGTGCCAATTACGTGTTATAATTTATTAGTACAGTATTACAATTCTTAGTTAATGTTACAAACAACATATTTTCTAAAATTAGATGCATATACATTCACAGCTAAATAATAAAATATCTTTCAACGAGTTTCTCTTCCTAAAAAGTAATATTTAATTTTAAAAATGACAAATTTATTAAATAACATACTGTAACAATAATAATAAAATGTAGTCATATTACTACTGTTAAAGACAAGAAAAATGACAACCACTCACTCAAAGTGCACAAAATCGTCACTTTTTTTTATATTTAAATAAAATATTAAAATGGATATTGTATCTTTAGTTCTACGATACGTACGATTTTTATTCAAACTTCGTAATATGGTAAAGCAGTGTAGCAGTCTTAATTAGCGAGCGCCGATAGCATGTGAGCGATTAGTGATGGCTGAGCCGGGCCCAGTGGTTTGACATGTTGATAATATACCCTTTGCTGCAAGCAACTTCAAACTAACTTCATGCAATTTTAGTTGTATATATATATACACACAGTATAGTTTATACATATATATGTAATGTGCATATAATTTGAATTTTTAAGCTCCGATGCAGAATCATTTAATTATTTGCCATTATAGCGACAATGAAACACAGTGCTCTATTGTTGTCGGAAACAGATTGTTCCTGGCCTAATAAAACCAGCGCCATGTCCAAAACATTTTAAATTATTTTCGTCATTTATTTTGTTTAAGTTCTATTAGTACTGATAAAAGAGAGCTCCATTGTCTAATGAGAAATGAACTGAAAAATTTTTTATTTAGTGAGGCAAAGTTTTAAAGGTTCTCTCTTACACTTAACCTCATAAAGAAAATGTAATACAAAACTACAATGAGTAAGTTATATCTAAAGAGTTCATACGTGTTCACTGCTGCTGAGTACATTATGTACAAGTTATACAACATTAGAGTTTTAAGATAATTAAAACTAAACAAATTAAGCATAAAGCGTGAAAGAACATAAAACAAAAACTATTACTTACATGACAACAAAAATAATCAATAAATACAAATTATTCCATGAACGGATCACAACAAACACACATCACACATACACTCAGTCCAACATTGACAGCACGGCCAATGCCTACAACCCCCACGAATCCGCTGACAACCACTCCCTCAGTGCCGCAACAAACCGAGCTCAACTATCAATATTTCGAGTTGAAGGATCAAGTTTATTCCACAGTCAGCAGGCAGTGACAGTAAAAGATCTATCATAAAGTGATGTTCGATGAGCTGAAATAGTTAACATTGATGAACCCTGACGCGTGTCCCGATTACTGATGCTGAAGTTAAACACAAAACTTGAAGCTAAATAAGAAGGATTTTTGGATTGAAGAAGATTGTACAGTAAAGATAAAATTTTGATCTTTTTATACTCGAGTAACTTCAGTAAATTTAAATGTCTGAAGTAAGGAGTGATATGTTCATCTTGACGGAGATTGAAAATATAACGTAGACAGTAGTTCTGCGTTTATCTGAAAGATGGGTAGGCTTCAAAGTGGGGAAATACAAGAGTTTTCAATAGCATAATATTATCATCTAAAGGTAAACAGTTATAATGAAATGAAATGAAATGAAAAGAAATGAAAATATCTTTATTCCATCTGAAACAATACACTTCATGTACTATACAATGTGGTAGGATTATACTCGACCATCCTACACAGTTGCAATGGCCTCTGTGTGAAATAAAACACTCTTATAATATCTCTTAAGAGTGTGAGTACCAGCAAAAACAATATTACATTTTAAAGATACATGATCAGACCATGTAAGTAGTATTTATAAGCACTCTTAAGTTCTTAATTTTGTCAAAGTAGTTAAGTGAAATATTATCAATAGAGATGCGGGGTACTGTATCAAGATCAATCTGTGCTATCAGTCTGTTATGTCCAATAATAATAGATTGATTCTTGTTATTCAGTTTTAAGCTGTGTCTGAACGCCCACTCACCAATAGATTTAATGTCAGAATTCATTCTATTAACTTCTTCATTTAAGTCTGATACATTAATGTGAATATATTTGTAAGTCGTTAGCATGAAGGTGATATTTACAGTGAGAAATGCTGTTGGACAAGTCATTGATATACAGCGTAAACAATAGAAGTCCAAGTACAGAGCCCTGAGGGACACCTTTGGTTACACTTCCCCAACTAGAGTATTCGTTATTCAGATGTACACGCTGATGCCTGCCAGTCAGATAGGACTCAAACCATGAAATACTCTCAGACGAGAAACCAAGATGAGAAAGTTTGACTTTGAGTAGTGGATGATGGACACAATTGAACGCTTTGAAAAAATGAAACAGAGTGAGTAATGTCACTTGTTTGTTGTTCATCGCTTTTCGAATATCCTCAGTGATATATAGCAGTGCAGTGGTGGTACTGTGATTTCTCCGAAAACCTGACTGAAACTTACTAAGAAGGTCATTTACTAAAGAGATAATTACATACTTGTTGGTGAACAATCCTCTCAAGACATTTAGAGAGTGCAAGTAAGATACTGATTGGTTGATAATCACATAGAGAAGATGGAGAGGAGGTCTTAGCGATTGGCCGAACAATCGCTGATTTCCAGGCAGATGGGAATATTGAGGTTGCAAGTGATTTGTTCAAGATTGACTTGATAACAGGTAAAACTGCAGGGATTATAACTTTTAATAATTTCATAGAAATGTTGTCTGCCCCAACCGCATTACTTTTAATCATCATAATGGATTTATGGACCTCATTCGTCATAGTTAAAGTTAAATATGAATCACGAGGAGTTGGAAGCTGAGATCTAAGATGATCTGAAAATACAATAGCCCCGGTGTTATCAACAGGGAGATTAATAAAATAATTATTAAACTTATTAAGATTTACTGATATGGGTCTATCAGGTTTAATCATGGACACCCCCAACTTAATCATACGCCAGCGTTCAGTAGATGATTTATTTTCAGTGAAATATATATATATATATATATGTGTGTGTGTGTGTGTGTAACTAGCTCGTGAATTTCGCATTTCTTATTTAACTCTATTTTGTTGATGTTTATAAACATTCCTATCAATGAATACAGTCACGCTGGGCCATTAACTTACGTATGGCAGGAATGATCCAAGGGGCAGGTTGCCTGGTTATTCGTTTGGTTACAACGGAGGCATGTTTGTCCAATAGATTGACAAGAATATCATTGAAGTTGTCGACCATAATGTTAACATCGTTAGCAGATAAAACTGTATCTCAATTCAAATTTCTACCATCTGCTAAAAGGTTAGCAGGGTTAATGCTTTTAAAATTTCGAAAAGAAACAAACAAGCACGTGCTGTGGCAATGTGACTTTATAGACACAGTACAGAAGATCATGTTTTGATATCCCAGCAACCCTAACCTCTAGCAGGTCAATCAAGGTGGCAGAGTGATCAGTGTGGTTAGTGGGCTGAAAAGGGAGTAAAGTTATGTTACTTGAGTAAAACATAGTGGTAAGTTGTCGTTTGTCATACATGTCTCGTCCCAGTAAATTAGTATTAAAATCACCCGTCACAAATGACATGACAATACCGAGGCATCAGTCTTAACACTACCAAGAAGCCAATTTTAGGTGGTCAATAACAAAGTCCAAGGAGCATGTGAACATCATTAAGTGATATATCCATAAACATCCACTCAGGTCAAAATGGTCTTAAGGTGTATTAGTCCAACATCTTATTAGTAAAGAGGACCTGATGTAAGCTGCTGTGCCTCCACCTCCAGCAAACAGACGGTCATTACAATAGAGAGTGTATCCTGGTATGTCTACAGAAGCTGAGCATACATACATGTCTCTGATGATGAGCATTCATACATGTCTCTGATGATGAGCATACATACATGTCTCTGATGATGAGCATACGTACATGTCTCTGATGATGAGCATACATACATGTCTCTGATGATGAGCATACATAAATGTCTCTGATGATGAGCATACGTACATGTTTCTGATGATGAGCATACATACATGTCTCTGATGATGAGCATACATACATGTCTCTGATGATGAGCATACATACATGTCTCTGATGATGAGCATATAAACATGTCTCTGATGATGAGCATATGTACATGTCTCTGATGATGAGCATATGTAAATGTCTCTGATGATGAGCATATGTACATGTCTCTGATGATTAGCATACATACATGTCTCTGATAATGAGCATACATACATTTCTCTGATGATGAGCATACAAGTTTTTAACTTGTGATATAACAGTTATAACTTTTATTTGAGTGTGTACTTGATTGTTTTTTCCAAATTCTTTAGAGTTATGTTTTACATTTATTTTTTAGGCCTTAGTACTATTTTTTTCTGTTTTTCCATAACTTCTGTATTTTATTTTTGTAACATACAACAAAAACGGTGTTGATTCTATTAAAAATAGTTCTATTTTTGTCCTTTATAATCTGTCCTTTTTCTTACTCAGACAAACAAACGATCGGATGATCATGACCTCACTGTATTTATTCTGTTACTTTTAATTGTATACAAGGCAGTTGACCTAACCTTGCATTTTTGAAAACATTCAATAATTTTCTATCATCTATCTTGACCTAATTGTATCAAAGTAGTCATGAGTCAAAGACCAAGGTCGGTGTGATACAGGTGCAGCAAGAGAGTTTTCCCACAAACTGGCAGTACTGTGGGGGAGTGATGAGGTTTGCACATTAAGTAGCTAGAGTTTACTCTATTTAACAGAATAAGATCTACAACTTTGCAAAATAATAATAAAACATTAGTAAATTAAAAATGCTATTTTAAAGTAGGTAGAGCAGTTTGTTAACCATGTCTAATGAAAATTTTATTGTTTCAGGCCAAATTTAAGAGCAAGGCAAAGTCTGACCTCTCACTCAGTATGTGGGTGTTGCGCACGGGTTTTCCTCTTTGGTTTTGGCAGTGTCATTGCTGTAGTTGGGATATTGCTAGCCATCCTTTGGCCTTCCCTGTCCACAAGATTAGTACAATCTGTAAGTTGTTGAGTTCTAAGTGGTAAAATACCACCTTATATTTAACCTTACCAATGTTAGTGGACCAGTGACATCATAATGTTGCACTTATGGATGTAGGCAGGGGGTTGTCTGATATCCCTCGAAATTTTCAACTTTTTTTAGCGAGTGACGCTAGCATTTGTCAGACACATACATGTATCTATTCTTTTGCTCTTGCATCTTGACAGTGCGGCAATACTTTGTGACTAGTGACTAGTGAGAGAGTGAAGGATTGCTAAAGAGGTACAAAATGCTTGGGCTGCACCATTTTGTCGCTTAGGGGCTGTAACGTTACTGGCCTGATCCACATGTCCTCAGACAAGTCACGAAACTACTAATTTATTGCTACACCATTGAGTCTTTGCTGTTTTATTAAATACTCAATGATAATTAAACTAACACAATTTTAATATGTATTATATAAAGATCATAACCATTCAAAAGATTAGTAATCATTCAGTTATAATATACAGTGAACCCTAAAAGAAATAAATTTTGTAAATTAATTGCATGAAAAAGTTAGAATGCGAGATAATTGTTATTCTTTAATCAGTAAAAAGGGCAAATTATAAATATTGAGTAAAATGAAATCTTTTATATAAAATATTTGTCCATACAGAATTAATTGGTTGATTCACAATGATTGTACAAAGTTAATTTCATCCTGGCTGAGGTCCTTCAATCAACGCCTGCTTTCTGTTATAGGCCTTCACATTGCCTTTTAATAGAATAACCTTGGGACAAATTACCATAAAAACACTTCTCTTGTTACTCTAGAAAATTCACATTATACTAACGTAAATATATTTGGTAAAACAATAAGCTGAAGTCATGTAATAAAATAATTCCCTCAGTTTATTTACTACAAGTTCTAATTTACTACAGACCAATCAATTTTGTTCTTTCGTTGGGACAAACTCAATACATTTTTTGGTTGTATTGAAAAGTATGTCTGTTGGTTTTTATGTCCATAATTGGTTGATACATAATTAGGTTATAATAAATGTATGCCTATTATAATATTTTATATTGCATCCTGATCAGATTTGACCAAATTAATTTTTGTTGTCAGGACTAATTAATTTATTCAATTAAATCATCATAGTATGGCTTATAATATCATTGATTTTATGTATGCAATAAGTTAATCAAGGTCAGTACCCAGACGTAGCACTGAAATATGTACAACATTGCTCCATATTTATACATGATTAATGTTTAATCACCTGTGTATACTCGTGAATTCAAACTAATTATTCATAACCATCGTATTAAATATAATGTAATGGTAGATTATATCACAGTATCTAGAATAAAAGATGGTAGGGTTCAGGCATCCCCGCTGTAATACTTACCGTATATTGTTTAGTTACTGTGGATTATATTCAGTAAAAAAAAATTGATTTATATATAAATAAGTTATATAACATCTATGCTTGAATACCATTCTCTCCAAATATCTAGTATATGCAAATATACTAATGTATATTAGTATTTTGCTCAAACCAATTAAGTACTTCACTATTTACAAAAATTACAATTCATAAATATAGAAAAATACATTTTTCATCAATATAATGTTAATATATTATAATGTCCTTGTACCATTCGTTGTCTTACGAATCCACATAGTTTTAAAAATAACTTTAAAATCAAAAGTATTTCTCTCTTTACATGACTTCAGATTATTTTACTAAATATTTTTACATCAGTGTAATTACATCATTTTACAATAAAAAGTTTCTTTATGGACATATGTTGTGACATATGTCCATAAATGGAAACCAGACGTTGACCAGAGTCAAGATCAAATGAAACCAATTTTTAAACAAATTGTAAAGGAATTATCTATTTCACCAAATAATGTAAAAATTAAAAGATTTAATTTAACTAAATATCTACAACATTCAGGCTTAACATTTTTGTCTGAAGGAACATTTACAAGGGTAATTTTCCATGAGGTCTACTGTATATTAAGATAGAATAATTCCTAAATTTTTATATTGTTAAGCTCGTCATGAAAGGCTGGTTTAAATGGTATGGATTTCAGTATAATTTAATTTTTGATAAAATATCGAAGAGGTGAAAATGATCACGCAACATTAAATTAATAGTTGTAGCATTCCTGAAAATGGTGGATAAGGTCAGTGACATCACATACATGCCACGCACCTTGTTTGCAATCAGAAGGCACCGCGCCACTATCAAAAACCGGCTTAGCCCTTATTTTCTGTAGCCCTGCGATCATCCTCCACTTGCTAATTCTGATCATACTCTCCGATTGGACATCCCCCAAAATTGAGTTCTACATATGTCCCTGGTTATACAGGTTTGGGTTTGAAAAAAGTTTTTATTTTCTACAACTTGGGTCAGTAGTGATACCAAGAGAATCAGGAAGCTGTGGTGTCTTCTTTTAAATATATTTTATTCCTTTAAACACATTTTAATAATTGTATGAAATGAAACACGTACAATTCTCTACGTATACAAGTTCTGCAAAATGTTTTCTTTAAAAATCAAGCTTGACATAAAAATATGCTGTTTTAGTCATTAAAAATGTTCAATTATTCTATTTTTGGATGCTTATAAATGTTGTAGCTATTAATTTTTTGCACAATTTTAATTAACCTGGTTTGTAGGCTATAGATAATATTCTTTATTACAATTTCATCAAGAAGTATTACAATGTCAATTTTAAGTAGCAAAAATTTAAAGTAAAAGTTTGTAATGAAACAAAAGAAGACTTATATTACTAAGACTTCAGTGTTCTTCATGGTTGCTCCAAGGGGGTAGAACTCATTAAGGGTGTAGAAAGCCATGTCTATCAGTCATCTGCTCAGAAACATCTTCATCACCACAGGACCTCTTGCTCTCAAGTGGTTTGGTAGTTTGTTGAGCATGTTCACTCCTGCATATAGTGGTTTTTCTTTCATACATGGCTGTTCTTTGAACAGGCAGCACTTAATTTCCTGTCTCTCTTTTGTTGCATGCATCACTTGTTTAGGGATTCTTTGTTCACACAGTACAGGAAAAAATCTCCTGTAGGATAAACCACTTAAATTTACAAATCTTACAAATTCCAAAATTATTGTATCCTTTTATTTAGGTTATATAATAAACTTTTATTATAAGGTTTTTAAAAAACGTTATCAGACATGTTTAATGTTTTAATAAGCAATAATGTGTTATTTTAAAATAATTTTCAAAGCATAAGTTGTTTCAATATACAGTCAATTTATTTTGCAATTTCATGTTGTACTTTTTTAAACCAAATTGTACATTACATATTTGTTTTATTATTTAAAACAATTATGAACGTTAAATATAACTACTCAAGTTATGTATTGGTATTGAAATATATCAAAATTAAATTTTATTGAAATACAATTACCAAGTTCTTTTTTCTATAAAATTGTGCTCAATTTGGTTAGCTTGAAATTAATAAAAAATAATTAAACAGTTAACATTTTCATTAAAGATGTTTCTATTCATCTTACAATTCATTATACTTCAAATCAAAATTTCAAAAATCTAGTTGCCTTATCTAAAATTGCCTTTGGAAAGAAAAAAAAGCGTACACTTTATGTATAGTACTTTATGCAAAGTAATGAAGGAAGGCTTGCATAATGTGAGAATTAGGATTTCCATTTTTGGCACTCAGTATGGTAGCCCTTGTAGGTTTAAAGATTGTAACTACTAAATCTTTAATAGTTACAAATAACAACAAAACAAACATATTATTGCCAAAAATCAAAGAAAACCCCAGAATAACTTTTACAACAAGAAGTTTGGTTGAACAGTACATAATGTCAAGTTTTTTATGGATAATATAAAAATGGCCAAAGTATGCGATGGTGGTAAATTTCTACTGTAGCATTAGGTGCACTTATAGTGTCAGTCGATCATATAATTTTCTTTCAACTCAAATTTTCTTTCAGTGCTATTATAAACAATAAACATTAAGTTTAATCTGACCTCATATAATGAATTTTGATTTTAAATAAGCGTTATAAATGTGGAAGAATGGATATAGTCTTTGTTACAAATTTTAGGGCTAACATTTAAAGGATAATGAGCTTATTGAGGGCATCTCCATCGTTAGTGTGATTGGAAATATAGTTAACGACGTCTCATACTGCAATCAGAGAAACACTGAATCTGTTTTGTAGAGTTAATTAGTGGTTGATATTTTTACACATTGTAACTCATTTTTGTCAGTGGCAACCATTAGGTTACATTTTTTTTACTTGTATGGATGGGCGAGTGGGTCAATACCACTGTACTTGTATGGGTGGGCAAACAAAAATATCATGTTTATGCAATATATCGATATTGAAAGCTATATATTTTGCATTAATTCATTCCCATATTTTATATGGAATATACCTGTATGGGCCAACAATTATTATTCATTTCTAAGACGCTGATCATCAAGATATGGGTAAATATAAAGGGTGAATGAGTGTAGATGAACGAGTGTAGTCATTATTACTATCTGAGTTCGAGTTAGCTCAGAAAGGACTATTTATTAATAGCCCAATAGCCAAGGAAACTATGGGACTTACAGCTTTACGAGGAACCCGAACCATGTCGTGTTGGTCTGATTTTCAGATAACTGACAAGTCTGGCACTCAGTTGTCTTCCTTACACAACATCTGAACCTTGACTACCATCCAACATGGACACCCCAGGCTTCTCTAGTAATATCCACGTTGATGGCAACCATTGAGCGGGTGCCATGTCAGTATTAGGGAACAATTTTAAAGTGAAGCAGAAAAGTATCTGCGCTGCAACTTTTTCAAAATTTAAGAATGTTGAAAATATGTCTTTGAAACTACAATATTTGTGAAAACAGCAAGGTTTGACACTAAAGTTATTGTCAAAATCCACTCCTATAAAACAACAACTACATATGAAAACTTGGTACCACAACACAAGTTAGATTTTTTTTAAAGAAAAAACCAGTTACATGGGTGAAAATCTTTTTAAATACTTACCACATAAATTGAAAACAAAGCAGCATTATGTTAAGTTCAAAGAAATTAAAAGATTATCTAATCTAACTTTATATTCATTGAAGGAATATTATTAGGCTCACATGCCTATAGCAAATGCTTTGGACGTATGACATGTTTATATTTATATGTGTGTGTTTGTATGTTTATATATTGTCCCTGTTATTTTTATTCTTAGCAAGCTATCGTTATAAACAGTGATAACATTATAACATATATAAAACAATAATAATAATACTGTAAATTATCATTATATTGAGTTGGAGTAGATATACTGACACTATTGTGCACAACCTGTGCATTTATGAATAAAGGTGTTTTCACTTTATTCATTCACACACTACTAGAGAAATCTGGGTTATGTTGGGTGGTAATCATTGTCCGGATGTTGTGTAGGGGAGGTAACTGATTTTCAGGCTTGTCAATTAGCTGAAAATCAGACCAATACTACCTAAACCCTATTAGACCAGTGCTGATTGATTCTTTAAACTGTACCAAAAATTAGTAGTAGAATCAAAATTAAGAACGCCACAAAACGTGGTGGAAGGGGGGAAATATTGTACTGAAATAAAGAAAAATGGACCGAAGGTGATCGGAGGTCCAGAACAGGGTAGCGGGTAGACTTTTAGGTGTTGAACATGCTTTTCACAATATCCAGCAAAACCTTGACCTCGTATTGAAAAAAGTTAAATTGAAAAGTTGTGGATAATTAAATATTGTACAAATTTTGTCTGAAACTTTTTTTTCACTTAACCTAAAATTTTCTTTAAAAAAATGGAAAAACAAAAATTTCAGTTTTAAATTTTTTTCTTGGACAAATTATTTTTTTTCACTAAATTTGGGGAAAATATATCTTTTTATGTTCCTAATACGTTCTAATTTTTTCGTAGTAAAATATTTATTAAAAAAACTTTTTATACAAAACAAAACAAGTGCCTAAACTTCAACTGAAAAGTGAACTTTTTTTAAACTTGTAACCCATCATTCTTTTTGTTGAATTGTTTACCTACAGATAGTGAAATAAAAAATGCATGATTCTTTTGAATAAATGTTAAGAAAATGCAAAAAACTGAAAAAACTTGGTTTTTAAATTTCATTTTTTTTAAATTATAGCCGGAAGGTTCTATTTATTTATATAAATTTACGTCTGAATTAATTGAAAAACATATAATTTGAAGTTACATTAATAAATAAACTAATAGGTAAGGAATTAAAAGAGGCAAATAGGGTGAAATTGTAGGGGATGAAAACTGTTTTTCACGATTTCCTGTGAAAGTTGACATCGTATACAAAAAAATTATAGAGAAAAGTCGTATACAATAAAACTTATAAAACTTTTGTATGTTACATTTTTCAACATAACCTCAAATTTTTTCAAGAAATTTGGAAAAACCGATTTTTTTAGTTGTAAATTTTTCCTTGCATAAAAATTATTTTTTTTTTAGTTAAATTTGGTCCAAATACCTTTTTATGTTCCAATTAAGCTGAGATTTTTTTATACCGATATATAAAGAATTATTGTATATATCATCTTGGTGTTCCTTTATGTGACTGGGCGAAGGATCTTCAAGTTTATTTACTTTTAACAAGAGCTGTCGTAATTGTTTATTTAAACCGCCCATCCATCGCTCATTGCGTCTTCTTTACCCGTACCCGATGAGCAAATAAATAGTAGACGGGATAGCGAATTTGCCGACGACGATAAAACAGATGTAGAAGACATAACAAATACCGAAAATATTGTCAGTTCTAAAACTGAAGAAGTGCCATAAAAAAAGCCAAAACTAGTTCATTCTAATCTTCAAAGTAACTGATTATATTTTTAATTAATGTGACAAATGCAAACAAAAACGTTCACATGTATTTAATTAATCTTACTTTTTTTACTTAAATAATATTTACATAGTATACTCTTTTAGGCAGATATTTTTTCAATTTCAATGTACATACTGCGTTTATACTTTTATATACAGTGGTGATGCATTCAGTACATGTTACTGGAATTTGATAAACGAAATTGGTATACCAAAATAATATTGCATTAATTTTTTTTCTGACTAAAGCCATTTGAAATCTAACTTTTAAAACTGTGGAAAAAAATTATATATATATATTTCCGCATGTTTTCCACAACATCTTATACCTTGACAGTTTGCTACATCATCTAATAATGTAGGATTCAACATTATACTTTTTAAGGATTTAAAGTATATATTTTTAATAAATAATAAATATTTTGAACAACCATTTGAATAGTGAAATTTTGAAATCACATTTTTGGATCATCACATAAGATTTTCGTTATTTCTGGAAAATGTTTACATAGTCATATTAATACTTTATTACACTTATAAATAAAAAAAAATCACAGCTTAATTGGAACATAAAACGGTATATTCTGACCAAATTTCACTAAAAACAATTCATTTTTACGCAAGAAAAAATTTAAAACTAAAAAATCAGTTTTTCCGATTTTCTTGAAAATTTTGTGGTTATGTTAAAAAATGTGACATATAAAAGTTTTACATATTTTTATTTTATACAACTTTTCTCTTACATTTGTTTATATGAAGTCAACTTTCGCAGGAAATCGTGAAAAACAATTTTCACCCCCTACAATTTCACCCCGTTTCCACCCTATTTCCCACTTCAAGTCCTTACCTATCTAGTTTATTTATTAATGTAACTTCAAATTCTATATTTTTCAATTAATTCAGGTGTAAATGACGATCGGCGTGATATGAATAAATAAATGTAAATAAATAAATAGAAATTTCGGGCTATAATTCGAAAAATAATATTTAAAGCCTAAGTTTTCAGTTTTTTGCATTTTCTATACATTTTTTCAAAAGAACCATACATTTTTTATTTCAATGTCTGAAGGTAAACAATTCAACAAAAAGAGTGATCTTTTCAGTTTAAGTTTAGGCAGTTTTAACTGTTTTGTACAAAAAAAGTGTTTGAATATATATTCTTTACTACGAAAAAATTATAGCGTATTAGGAACATAAAAAGATATATTTCCCCCAAATTTAGTAAAAAAATTTGTCTTAAGAGAAAAAAATTAAAAACTGAAAAGTTGGTTTTTCCAATTTTTTCAGAAAATTTTAGGTTATGTGAAAAAGTTTCAGACAAAAGTTGTACAGTATTTAATTATCCACAGTTTTCAATTTAACTTTTTTCCTTACGAGGTAAAGTTGTTTTTGCTGGAAATCGTGAAAAAACATGTTCAACCCCTAGAAGTCCACCCCCTACTCTCTTCAGTACCTCCAATCGCCTTCAGTCCATTTTTCTCAGTTTCAGTACAACATTTCCCTCCCTTTTACCAAGTTTCATTGCGTTTTTAATTTTGATTCTTTCAAAATGGATCAGCATCTGTCTATATATTATGAATAATAATAATAATAAATAACAGATAAAATCAAGTTTTCATTATCATCTAAAAAAAAAAAAAAAAAAAAAAAATAGTAATCAAACCACTAGAATATTCTCTTACCAAAAGAAAACCCACTAGGTAGGTTTTCCCTATGAAAAAATAAAACCATTAGGTAGGTTTTGCCTCAGAAAAGTATAACCACTTGATAAGGATTTAGCAAAAAAAAAAAAAAATCAAAGTATTGATGATAATTTAGCAACATGATTTTTAAAATTCTATGTTCAGTTTGGAGTAGTTTTGAATGTTGAATTGTCACAATGAATTATCGAAGGATGATAGTTTTGGGTTGTATATGAAGTATTACAAAAATAGTGATATTATATTCCAGTGTACTGTACAATAGAATATTTAGATTATTAGAATATTTAGATAGTGAAAAGTTGAGCTCCAGATAAGAATAGATACATCATTACAATGACAAGTTTGAAGGTGTGTTCATAAACAAGTAATATTGTAGTCTATTTATGCAGTGCTGTAATCATAGTGACCTTATCATTGTGACTACTTTGTCAGTCTTATCAATGTGCTTCTGTGAGTTTCGTGTTTGCTCAAGTAATTGTGTTTGATGTACTATAAATATTTATGCTAGTGAAATGTTGAGTTTACTTAGGCTACTGATAAATGATTGTACATTGAATAAATTACCTAATACGTTTTAGCAGAGCTAAAAGTAACTAAAGTAGAACTACAACTATCCAAATCAATTGGGACCAAACCCTATTCGGATAATCTAATATTCGGATAATCAGATTTTTTTGTAAAAGGAGTCCATTTTCTTTAATTTCTACATATAATTAAATGCATGTACGTGGATATGGGAAATAAAACAATATATTAAATGAGAAAGAGCATCTATTATATAATTAATTTCAGTTTAAGTACATGCTACAGTATACTATTATATATATTTACTTACCATCCTGTAAATGAATGTTTGCTTGCCAAACATCTTAGTTAAATATGCTCTATATGTTTGATTGTCTTCTCCGTTTTTGGGCTGCCAGGTCATGTATTCGCTGGACAGAGGGAAGGACAATAGCGTGAATATACAATATATTATCCCCATCACATTATGTTTTCTGGCAGGATTTGTATTTGTTTTAAGACGGTGTTAGTGTATAGTATTTACTTAGCCATATTATGTGTTATTTATTTTGATTCATGTATTTCTTTTACTTAGGATTAAAAACGCTACTCTTTGTTGTTGTATTCTTTTAGTTTATTTTTTCTTTTTTTATTTCAGAACAAAATTGAAAACCTGAAGATTGTAAGATTTATTTTATGACATTCTGAAAACAATTCGGATAATCAGCGATTCGGATAGTTGGAGTTCAGATAATTGGAGTTCCATTGTAATAGTATATTCCTTTAAAAATGTTATTTTTAGAAGATCTGGAATGTTTTAGTTTACCTCACATCTTGAAAATTACACTGTACTACTTCTCTTTATTATTCAATTCTTTTTACTGTGTTTTCTGCAGCCTTTCAATTATTTTTTTATAAATGTCGAATGAGTGTTTGTAACTAGATTGTCAGAATTAGTTTAAAGTACCATGAGAAGTGATTTCTTCTCCAATTAAACTATGATGCACCTAAGATGTTTGCCTTTTATGGCAATAGATAAGCTTTCTTGTTATAATTTTATTGAATAGAAAAGTTTATTATTTATATTTTTTACCTCTCTCATTACAAAGTTTCTTCAATCATACACATGTCAAAGTTTAGCACACCAGTTTTGAATAAAACCTTTAATTTAGTTGAATTCTCTATTCCACAGTCATTAGCCTTGAAATACAAATTTAATAAATTGTGCCAAGAGTCACAATCTGAAAATATTTTAATTTCATTTAGTTAAATTTGTTACAAAACATATTTGTTATGTAAAAAGTACTACAATTCTCGCAAAGGTAATTATTCCCCGAGGGCGAAAATTAGTAGTCAAATTTAAAAGCACAATATGTGTGTAGCAGCTATAATACAGAAAGTAATTAGCTATTACATAAAGAGTAAGTTTGGTTATACATGTCTCTTTAACGGAAGGGCTCTTGTTAGTTGAATATTTACCCTTTTTAAGGGGTGTTTGATACCGTTTTCACTTGTCTCTGTGATACAACATGTGTCTTATATAGAATGGGTTGAATACTTCAGTTGTATAATATCGCAAAGGCAGTGGCATCACATTTGCATGTGACAGTGTAATGAATGGGTAGACATTGTTAGTTCTACACATCCATATGGGCAGCGTGAAATTGTTATATTTGTTTTAGTCATACTGGTCTGTAAGTAGGTGAGGCAGTATTAGTGACAGGAGCTTGTAAGGTATCTTCACCTACCTTATACTAAGACTTAATTAGAGAATCTTATTTAGTGGAGGCAAAGCCTTAACTGCTTGGAGAGGGCTATTGGAACGCATGTAAATTAATTATATATTTAATGGTTGATTTGTGAAGAAAACGATGTTTTTCATGAAGTCATAATAATCCAAATAATTTTTGGATTGTGTAAGTTGCACTTAAAAGTCATCATATTGAAATAATTAACAATTTAATTTAATTAATGGTACCGGGAGACTGAGCCTCACTCAGTTGTTTTGCAAACTGAAGAGGTAGCATCCATATCTTGCAGAGGATCTTAAGTATCATTTTTTGTTGCTCTACCTCGTAGGTTATTAATAAAATTTTGTCTTGGAGGACGTCCACATTTACCTTTAGGCCCTTTGCGGAACTCGGCCTGCGGCCTCACCAACGCACTCTGTTACAGTCCCATTTCAGGATCTCGGACATGTTGCCTCGTGAGGAAGATGGGTTTATGGCCTCGCCAGGATTCTTTAGGAATATGACCATGAATTTTGGTTTTTGGGGCAGTGGAGCCCATAAACATAGTCTTTTCTAAAATCTGATGGTATATATTTAATATCTGATGGTCAAATTAAAGAGACAAATACATTTAATTTGATATCTCACTTGTGTCTATTAGTTTAACATTACCCAATTTTGGGTTTTTGAGCATTTTTTTATTTGGGGGGGGATTAGCGCACTTGTCTCTTCCAAAATGTAATGGTATTATGTGATTTATGAGATAAATACCTATAGTTTGATACCCCACTTGCTGCTAGAAGTTGATAATGGTTCCATATTGTATTTTCTGCTAAAAGTCGATAACATGACGGAACGTTAGTTCGGGCAAACAACGCTGATTTTACAAGGGTTAACCTTATTCTGCAAAATTCTAAATAAATAACATTATACTGTTAAGTAACTATAGCAACATACACGAAAAACAAGGTATCTAGAAAACAACACAGGAGGTATCACGTGCATCTCCCATGATGTCACATGTGCTAAATAGCAAAAATGAACACAAAAATACTGTTCTAATTCCCTTAATTACAATTCCAGCTGGTAAGTGATAAATAACTTGCTTACTGTTTAGCTGAATGCTTCTATGCAATTGGTAGATTTAGTTACCAGTATTTAATAGAATAAACAAATCAACAATTATTTAATAGAATAAACAGTAGAAAAGAACAAACAATGTGTCACAGTCTACTGCGTAACGTCGTGATATACGGAAAGTTTAGGAGCCTCTGGGGCAGAAATTAGAATTTTCCCAGGGTTATAAGTGGTGCCAATCGATTTCTTGTGGTCGAAAACCTCTACAAAGATTTAAAAATTAACAATCCTTGGAGCCAAAAAAATTTTGTCCAGACGTGGCTTGTTTTAGATAATAAGAGATGAAGGGCATCAGCAAAGTTACCTGAGAAGGCAAGTCCACCACAATAATATGTAGAAAACATAGAGACAACACGTAGCACAAATGTTTTGTTATTTTCAAGAAATTTGTGTAATGTGATATATCTGTTGTTTCCCTGCTATTATGTTAAAGGACTTGTCTTTTTAGGTAAATTTGCTGATAACCTATCTCTCCAGTTACATAAATTCCTTAGCTAGTGGCCTATAAAGCAATCATTCATTATAAAATAATCAGTTTTTTATCATCTATGACTATTCAACAATATTTATTTTTATAAATCTTTAACAATAACTTAATAAAATAAATATTCCCTTACCAATTCTTTTTAACAAATATTATATTATTGTTAGAATTCGATCCACCGTCAAATCCTCTATCAGTAATTGAAAAAAAATACATATTGTTTTACAAATCATTGAGCAAACTCAAAAAAGTTATAAAAGATTTTTAACGTTTGGAATGTAAATGCTCTACTAATTTAATTCGATACTGCCATAGTTTTCTGTTCATTCAAAGTAATTTAGCTTACCAAACATCAATATTTATTGACGTCTGCACTTTTCCAAGTCTAATTACTGGCAATCGTTCGCACACCAGCAGCTGAGCTTTGTTTGTTATTCGTACTGACACAATCACAAAAGTAGTCACTATTCACCTCTGTACCCATGTTACAAGGAAAGATAACACTCTTACTCATTTTGTGACCAACCAAACTAAGGTCATGAACTCTCTTTCTGAGATTACTGATTATCTTATTTGAGTCAAGGTGAGTCAGCTGCATATAACAATGGCAGTTATGATAATATTTCAGAAATGTAAATAATCATAATAATTTTATTTGCCTTTAAAAATTTTTTGCTTTGGCATCAAAAACATAATATAAAATATATATTATAATTAATTTCAACTATTCCCTAATTAAAAGAGCCGGTGAACAAGAATATATTTCTTTATTGATAAAACCTTATAGTATAAATATGATTATGTTTATAAAATTTAATAGTTTTATCAAGTTATGTTGTAAGAAAATCTTCAACTTTATAAATTGTTTCATGTAGGTAGTAAAATGTATATCTTTTTCTTCTTTTAGATAAGTATGTAATTTGTTGTATGATTTTATCTTATTGTAATTATTTAGGTTTTATATAAAGGTGTCTTGTGGTTTGGTATTTTAAGGTTAGATTGAGAATGAAGATTTATTAGTTTGAAAATTTAATAGATTGTTTTTAACAAGTAATGGTGTTTTGTAAATATAAAAAAAATATGAAGTCATGATGTTAAAACTTCTAAAGAGCTGTTTAAAGGACATTTTTAATTTTGTCTGAATATAAAGTTCTTAATGTATATTTTGTAAAACAAACAAGTTCTTCCAATTATAATTACTATTTCCCCAGACTTCAATGCCATATGTTAAATTTAGTGCAATTAATCCATAGCATATTCTCTATTTATAGGACATCTTTTTGACAATAGGATGATAATCTCCTCAGTACCAATGTTATGTATGAAATTTGTTTGCATAAAATGTTGACATGAGTATCAAAGTTTAGTCTATTGGCAATTAGTTATAAGTTTTTAAAATCTTAACATAGTCTATTTATTAGGTTCTAGTGGGTCTTCATTTATAATTAAAGATATTAGATTTTTAACTTTAGAAAATTGCATGAATTTTGTTTTTTAATGCAACCTCTTTGAAAAAATACTGTTTGCTCTGACTAGAATATAAACACAAATATTATTTTAAGCTTTTAAAAAAATTGCTCATTAGATTTCCTAATAAAATTATAATTTTCGAAACACAGCTCTGTTTGCAACAAATTATCAATTATTTTATTGCGTTGATAAATATTGAAAGAAAACTTTGAAAAATTAATTAAGATAATTTTGTTTTACATGGAAAGTATTTTTATATGTATTTATTCATGGATTTTAAATTTATTCAAGGTAAATTATAGATTAGCAAACTGAATTTTTCAGTATCAAACAAAAATTACATAAGTTATAGTCGGCGAGTCACGTGAAGTCCTCTGAACTTCATGACTCTGTGATAGTGAAGGCGCTGATTTCCATTCAAACAGCACAAGTCATGTAGTGTACTTGTCATAATTAGTAATTATGATATGTACTTTAGGTGCTGTTTGAATGAAAATCAGCGCTTTCAATATCACTGAGGCATGAAGTTCAGAGGACTTCTCGTGACTTGCCGACAGTATCTTACTGTTCAAAACATTTAGTATTAATGTAATATAACCATACACTAATAACACCTATTAACTATCATAAATATTTCAGTTTGACATTCTGAAGCTGTCTTGTAAGTCTATAACTTAAGATATAAAGAAAAGGATTGTTTACGTCAATGCATAGTACATTTTATTTCTTATACATGCTTCTTCTTGTACATTCCTTATATTTCATTAATACTGATTGGCCTGCTTTCAGGTACTTATCTTATTTAAGTCACCTCTTTAGAATAATATAAATTTGATTCTATTTTCATGTAGCACATATGTTTAATTGCTGTAACAACAATATTGCCATTCTTTTGGTCTGTTAATTTTACTCTGAGTAAATATTGTCGGTAAATGTGAAACATTATTTGTTTTGCTACTTTTGCATATTAGACAACTCAATTAAAATTAGTAATAGAAATAAAATTGCGATATTTCCTATTTAAATCTTTAAAAAATATGCAATTTAATTTTTTTATTATTAGTTTTGAATACTGAACCCTATAATATAGTTTTCAAGTGTTTACCATTTTATTCGTGATTTTCAATTTGGTAAAATTGTTGTCAATTTATCCGTGAAACCTAATACAATAGTTTGATTTAATTGATCAACTAATATGTGAAGTAAGTGTGGCATATTAAACCTGAACATTTGACTTTTGACACAAATAGGAGTTAATGGATGTTGACCTTTCAGCAATTACCACTGATCAATGGAGGCAATACGTACAACATGTGGGTGGAAACGCCCATTCCGATGTACTTCAAGGTGTACATGTTCAACTGGACCAACCCTCAGACTTCCCTCCGCGGCCCTGACAAGCCTGCCTTTACTCAAATGGGCCCTTATGTCTTCCTGTGAGTATTAGCATTCATTTTGTAACAAAAGATAAAACAGCTGCCTTAGTTAACAAAACCGTTTAAACATTGCAGGACAGTGTAATTTAAAAGTTTAGTTATTTGTTGTTTAAATGACTTAATTTTTATTTCCAATTTTAACCATTTTAGGACTACACAAAATTTTTTTATAAATTTAACTAACCATATTTTAATAATTGGTGATATAAACCTACCTAATAATAAGATAAAAGCAAAATAAACAGTTTTGCCAACAATAAGGAAAAATATCAATTTTACTAAATAAAACAATACCGACAAGATCTTAATCAGTTTAAAGTGCGTAGGTGAACTGTTTGGAAAAGAAATATAACTTTGTGCTTTTTTTCTCAAATAATGCTAAACTAAGTCATGTATATGGTTTTAAAACAATTTTAGCCAACTTTCATATTGATATCTGAATTATTGGAGAGTGATAATTTTGTCTCAAATATATTGCTTTAAAGCATAATCTAAACTGTTATTAAGAAAAATAAATAAGAATACATATTTATTTTTCTTATTGATAAATATGTATTCTTATTTAAACATAAAATGTTTTTCTTCTTTATTAATTTAAATGGAAAATAAAACAGACTTTGTAGTAAAACAATGACTAATGCCATTGGTTTTTTAAGCACACAGATTAATTTCTCATATAATGTTAAATTTTGTATCTCATATTATCAGCTATTTTTGTGGTCCATTGTGGAGCGCTGATGTAGTCTCATATAAATGTTAAATGTAGTAGCAGATCTCACTAACTAACCAAATTACCAGCAGAAATAGTCCTTTTACGTGAGATATTTATTTGTTTGTAATAATATAATTAAGGGTACCACTTTTTTAGAGCGAAGATGTGTTTTTGAGATTTTTAATATATATAAGAATCAGTTTTATGAACTTTCTGTGTTCAACTATATTATATTTATATCTGACAATAGCTGACTAATAAACAACTTATATTGCTGCTTGTTTTCAAGAGTTAGTGTTTCCAGATGCCCTTAACCATTAATAGGAATGTTTAAATTATGTGTTGTTCAAAGAAGGCATAATTTTGTTTAATAAAAAGGAGAGGCTGATCTCTTCTTAGCCTTACTCTGCCCATTATTCATTGACTATTGATCTGTGCAGGGAACTTATTGAGACAGAGTAACACATTTCAAAAATTAACATGATACTTAAAGTAAATTTTAATATATCATATTCAAGTAGCTCAAATTGAGATATATAAATGTCTTAAATTACTGCGAAAGCTCCCTCAACAGGCCGAATGCCTAATTACTGAGGAAGCTCCGTCAACAGGCCGAATGCCTAATTACTGAGGAGTATAAACAGAATTATAATAATGTGACTGATTCTTAAAAAACAATGTTTATATAATTGCAATTAAAAACAATGATTACTAAAAACAAAATTTATTTTAAAAAATACAAAAATATGTAAAAGTCTGAATAAAAACTTATAAAATTTCATCTATAACAATGAAGCTGTAATCTACTCATTGTGAATATGAATGAAATAAAGAAAAGAAATTTAGTTTAAGAGGTTAATCATTGGAGCCCCAAATACATTTGTATAAACCAACACCTATTGACAGCAAAGTCCAGTCCATCAGATAATATCAGAGTTGTAAAATGAGATAGCAATCAAATGTGAGTTAGAATGTGCTACCATCCTTGAGAAGGATGGGACAAGTGGCCTTCTGACCCTGGCCCCATACACAGGAACTTGTCATTGGATAAGGTTCAACGTGACTGAGTCATCCAAATCACCCGTCACAATATATCGGAGGAAAGTAACATTATTGATAAATACTTGCAGTCCCGGTTGAAGCCTGCGCTATCTCCATCCCAGACTGGAGATACAAATTGTCTGCCTTCTCCGTAATACAGACTAAAAAAACTTTATTACCGAGGGTAATTAAAATACTTGCAATACTATTTATTCATTTTAAATTTGTTAAGGCTAAAATGAGTTAAACTAACTTACTTAGAATGTTAGGTGCAAATTAATTTTTTTCTGAAAAATTTTAATTCAATTTATGTCTTGTTTGTGTTTAAGATAAAATCCTTAGTATTTTTAATTTTTAGTTTGAATAAATTTCAAATAATCTGCAAAATCCATAGCTAAAATAAATAAACTGTTAATTTTATTTTTAAATATATATCATATCACAAAAATCTTATTTGGTAGAACGGATATATAATAACTATATCGATCAATTGGGAATGTTGTACATTTGATAATAACACATTTAATTGTTTTTAATTTATTCCATGGTTAGTTAGATACCTGAATTAATGTCAGTTTTGGGAAAAATCTATAATTTACTTAACATGAAATTGTAATTTCATGTTAAAAGATGACAATAGTGTATAATATACTGAAGTGAGTTACAACTACGTACTGACATAATTAGCAAGGCACTTCCAACAAGCTGGAAACTTGAAACTAGCCATGTAAGTGGCTACAACTCACCAGACAATTTCAAATTATATTCTAATTTTAGTTGTATGGGTATATTTATTAATCATCTCTTTTCAGGTTGTTTTAAAAATTAAAATATATGAGCTACTTTCTTGATTGGGGCATCAAATTCAATCTTATACAAATTAAACCTTGTATTAAATTAAGCCTAGAAATTATTCTAGTGTCTACACAAATATGAGCAAATAATAATTCTACATTACATGTTTTGCCTCTCTTTCTCAAAAAAATGTGCTCTGCAAATGAATAAGCTACAAAAAAGTCAGTCCTGTCACTAAAAACCTAACATCTATTTATTAACCCTTGCAACGTGGAATAAATTATTCTTATTTTACTCGAAAAGCTTAATTTCATATTATTTATTTATTTTAAAATATAAAAAAGTTATTTTCTTAACACAGTTTTTTGTTTTAGCTAGAGAATGCAATAAGGTGTAAACAAACAAAAAATACCAAAGTATTAAGAAATAATTTATTTCTTACATTTTTTAATTTTATAAAGAAATTCTAAAAATATATACATTTATAATTTTTGTGTGTTCAAACTCAGTTTACAGCCAAGATCAAATATAAATAAAAATTAACTAAGCTAAAAATTACAAAATATAAAGCATATAAATTAAATAAAACATGAAAAATATATAGAAATGGTAAAAATACAATATATTCAATAAAACTGATGCTGATAGATAAATTGCATACAGTAAAAACACAATAAATCAGAACTAAATTGATGTAAGTCACGTACACAAACGATAATAAAACTAAACAACGCTAGCAAAACTCCATCTCAAACTAAAATCGAGTCAAGGATTTATCGAGTCACGGTGTAATGCATACTGGCAGTTGGGCGAGCCTTACCTAACAAAGCTACTCTCCCTCACACTATGATCGACTAATCACTTTCAGATTACACAAACCGTTGTTTATAAAGACTATTCAACATTCTCCTGAACTCTAGTGAATCCCACTGCAACTATAATTTATTAAATATTATAGAATTGGGTTTGGAGGATATATCTGTCTACCTTGTTTCACCCCTAATAGAGGCTGGGGATATGAAATGAAATGAAAAAATGAAATGAAAAAATATTTATTTCCAAAGCAATTAAAACATTTAAATCAAGTTACTCTCAGTTATAATACAACGAAATCATAAATAACAAAATCCAGTATTTAAAAAAAACATTAAAGCTAAACAAACCCTCTTATATATGACAACAAAAACTACTCTTAAATTATGTAATAAACAATACAACATTCAGAAACTGATAATATTTAGTGAATATAATTAATTATTAAACAAAGAAGGCTATTCAGTACACTACAACATGAGAGTTGCTATGGAAATAATACAAACACACTAGGGAAATTCAATCCCTGTCAGTGTGCTGGAGCATCAGAAGAACTTAATTTGAACAAGAATAATCTAATAATAAACAAGAACAAACAAGAAAAAGCTAAAAATACATTCCAAAGGTTATTCGAGACACTATTGATCAATATAGAATAAATTATGCAAATCATTATCAGGAAGATACATTAACCAATTTTTCAACGTAGTTTTAAAGATTGATAAGGAGACCACACGAATAATATTAAAAGGTAATTTGTTGTAGAATTTAGGACCCAGGAAAATAAATGTCTTTTGAAAAAAAGATGTTGTTGCTCTAGGAGTTCTTATTTGATTTGCATGCCTAGTATTTGGATAATTTAAACGATCGATTACTACACCTAGGTTGCCACTAACTTTAAAAAACAAAAGCAATACTTTAAAAACAAATATATTTCTGAGTGGCAGGATCTGCAATTTAGAAAAACATGGTCTTGACTGAGCCCTTCTATTTTGTCTACATATTGTTGTTTTAATAAAAGATTTTTGTATTTTAATTAAAGGCTGAATATAACTTGTAAACGTACTACCCCAACATGATATCCCGTAATTAAGTCTAGCATGTACAAAAGCATAATAAATCTGTCTAAGAACAATATCAGGACACATAGTACGAAGATAATAAAATTTACGAAGGAAAACAATAAGCACATTTTTAATTGACTTAATATGTTCTCTCCAATTTAATTTCTCGTCAACTAACAGCCCAAGATATTTCACACAATTGGTTTGAGGAAAACAACCACAATTACAAACTATGTCATCACAGTCAAGTGTATGAAACATAATACTACTATCAAATACAAAGCTTCGAGATAGCGAAAAATTTACTATAAAAGATTTACTAACATTTAAATTTAACCTATTGCATGAAAAACATAATGAAATCAGTTTAACATCATGTTCAATATTACTTTTTAGTTCCGCTATTGAAGCAGCTCCAAAGGAAAAAGCAGTGTCATCAGCAAATGCTGTGATGTCACCCTTAAACGGCCCAAAGTAAAGATCATTAATTTATACTAAAAATAATATAGGTCCCAGCACAGACCCCTGAGGAACTCCACACTGAACTATTCTTCTTTCACTATTATTTATTCCAATGGAAACATATTGTTCTCGGTTATTTAAATAAGATTCAAACCACTTTAGACAAATACCTCTAATTTCAGCTCTTTCCAATTTCATTAGCAAAATATTATGATTAACGGTATCAAATGCCTTTTTGATATCCAGAAATAGACCAGTAACTCTATTTGATTGTAAATTATTAATCTTATTGTGAATTTGTTGAATAAAATTTTGAAGAGCAATTTCAGTATTTAATCCTTCTCTAAAACCAAACTGTGAATGTGAAAAAAATTTTGTCAAATCAAAAAAAGTCAATAATCTACTCTTAACAACTTTCTCCAGTATTTTAGAAAATATTGAAAGTAGCGAGATTGGTCTATAATTTTCCACTGAATTTACTGAGCCTTTTTTAAAAATTGGTACAACTCTGGCAAGTTTTAGTTTATGTGGAAATATACCACTTAAAAGTGACATATTGCAAATATGCGTAAAAATTGGAATTATATAAATAGAGACATTCTTTACTACAGAAGCTGAGATCCTATCTGCGCCAGGGGCCTTTCCTCCAGATAAATTATTAATCAAATGCTTTATCTCAGATTCCGATACTGGGGACCAAAATATAGAGCCAACAACAGGGTCAAGTTTAAATTTTCCTTCGTAACAACGTTCCTGATCATGGCTAACATTTCCAAGCGAATTTGCTAAAGAAGTGGGTACGTCAACAAAGAAATCGTTAAATATATCAGCTACAACTTGTTGGTCTTCTATCATTTCATTATTAT
Organism: Stictocephala bisonia; assembly: GCA_035578905.1. Taxonomy (NCBI): domain Eukaryota; kingdom Metazoa; phylum Arthropoda; class Insecta; order Hemiptera; family Membracidae; genus Stictocephala; species Stictocephala bisonia. Next base: position 163,049 of record JAQJVL010000316.1, read on the forward strand.
TTTTCAAAGATATTTTATCATTTAATTTTGATTTTTTAGAACCCGTTAAAGAATTTATTAATTTCCACTGCGCTTTTGAATCATTATTACATTTTTCAAACAAGTTACTGTAGTATTTATATTTTCTATCCCTTACCCATTTTTCAATTTTATTTTTGAGGGTCAGATAATTTTGTTTTAATCTCAGATCATGAAATGCTCGAACAACCTTTCTCCTAATTTTGTCTCGATATAACATAGCATTTCTAATACCATCAGTCATCCATGGTTTAATTTTTCGAAATTTACGACATTTATTAGCAGAAGGCATTTCTACCTTTGCATTGTCAATTGCATTATTTAAAATAAACAAAAAATTTTTAAATGCATGGTCAATACCGCTAACTGACCTTACCATTTCCCAAAATTCCCCCAATAGTGCTTGAGCAAGTTTTTTGTAGTCAATCATAATTTTATTATTTTTATCATTAGATTCAATAATATTATTGAATCTAATTGATATATCCGTTTCCCGCATTGCAAGGGTTGATGCAAATATTTTTATGTATTGTTATTAGATTTGATTGTTACAATCATCAATCCAAAACATTTAGTTTTAAAAGTTTTACCATCTGTAAATCCAAACAAGAACCACGCCAGAATATTTATTTATTCTCATTTCACTAATTTGGGTCATAATAGGAAATACTACCTGCAAAAACAGGTCAAAAGAATATTACATTAATAAAGAAAAAAGTAACAATACTTTAAAATGATTCAATACAAAAATATCAAAATTATATCTAATTGTTATAAATTGTCTATCACTATCTCTCGCACCTTCTAAAAATTCTTGAACAGAATAGTAAGCATTTATAATAAAAAACTTGAAATTAGGTTTATAAATTGTTTTCTAAAAAAAATTAATTTATTTAGAATCTAGTAAAGTACAGTAGTCAGTCCATCATAGTAGATAGTAAATCATGTTTCATTTCCACACAAATCGACTTTTTCAAGACTTTGTTTTAAAGTGACACAGTCCATCCAGTCACTTGATTGTTGAGTCAGCTACTCCATTAATTGCACCTTGTCCGTACACTAACATGTAAACTATCTTATGATGATGATGATGACTAATGCCAATGTTATGGTGATTACATACCTTCAGTGAATTGTGAGTCATCGTAAATCAATTGTGCAATTTAGTGCAGTACAATATAGATTTGTACCCGGTAGAACTATATAGCTTGCTGTTGTGTATATTTTATGTGTTTAGTGTACGTTAACCCTAGAACTGGCAGTTACATTTTTCTGTGGTGGAGGGCCTTTTTTAAGTGCTTTTTAAAGGTTTTTTTTAAAAAAAGATAAAAAGTCCAAATATTATCTGAATTAAATAATTTTACCACTATTGTATTCCCTAAATCTCACATGATATTGATGTATAAAGAGTAAAAATTCAATATTTAAAAAAATTGTTGTATTGTTGATCGAAATAAGTTTTTTTTGCAATTTCAGTTTCGAAAAAGAGGCGTACCATGCGTACACTCCTAATAACAATAATAAAGTAAGACAGATTCTAAGATAGCCAAAAGTTTCAAAATTTTGCCTAGTTTTCAAAAATATAACATTTATTATGATTACAAATACATATATAGCCTACAGTATCATAAATCTTCAAGAGTGCTTAGGTGGCAAATTTCAAACTGTAGAGAAGTAGCAATAAAAATGTCATAAAACAACATGTAAAATTGATAAAACTAATTTTATGTACACTATGCTTAATGTGAAGAACGTGAACATGTAACTTACTTGTCATTTTGAGCTAAGGAGAATATGTCCAATAAATGCAAAATGTAGTCTATGTTGCTAGGTAGGTCACCAGACATATGATCGTTGAAGGCCATTATAACACTCTCACATCAAATAATACTATATATTTACAACACACAAACTATAAACTAAATATATATATAACCAAAAACACTAAAAATAGACATCTTAGAACTTAGGCTTAAGTGGCCGGTATCATAACTAGAATCTACATTTTCCGGTGATAACTGCGTCTAGGTACTATCTACAATATTTAAAAGATAACCAGACGTTTCGCCCATACTATGATGTGGCATCCTCAGTGGTTTCTCTGAGACTGAGATCGGCGAATGACCTTCCAGCTTTTATAACAGGTGGTAGGGTGGGGTTCTGGTTTGGCAGGTAAGCTGGAGAGGAGGGCGAAGGCACAACTCACGTGACCTACGGTCATTGGCAGAAGAAAATCAATATGGCTGACTCTTCCATTTTATTTCAATTTACTTAAAATGGGTTCCCATGTCTTTGGAAGCTGTATACTATCATCCTTATTAAAAGTATTTCTTCTTTCATATATTTCTATAGCTTCCCTTACAATTCTCGGGTAGTAATTTCGGATGTTGGCAAGGACTTTAGTTTTGTCAAATAAAATTCCATGATAACTTTTTGTGCTATGTTCAGCAACTGCAGACTTTTCCGCATCTTCATTCTTAGTATGCCTTATATGTTCCTTAATCCTTGTGGAAAATAACCTCTTGGTTTCCCCTATGTAGACTGCCCGCAACTATAAGGTATTTCATATACTCCAGGCATAGCTAATGGAATTTTATCTTTGACTGGCCTCAGAAAATTCTTAAATTTATTCGGTGGCTTATAATTGGTTTTTATATCTTCTTTATTTAATATCCTGCCAATCTTTTCTGTTGTACCCTTTATGTAAGGTAGATGTGCCTTTTTTGAGATCCTTATCTTTTCTTGTATCTATTCTATTTTCTTGTGCTTTCCTCTTCAGCTGTTTTCCAATAGTATTATTGATTTCTCTAACTGAATATCCATTCTGTTTTAATGTTGAATGTAATATTTGTCTTTCTTTCTTCCAACTATTTGGGTCCAAAATGTGGATGGCTCGATTAACTAAAGTGTTTAAGACTGCATTCTTCTGTGCCATCTTAAATATCTATTCGTATGTGTAGGTTTCCGGTGTACAGAATGGCCTATTCGTCCATCTGTTCTTCTCACAGTTAAAACGTCAAAGGAAAGGCAGACTTCCATTATTCTCGATTTCCATTGTGAACTTGATATTAGAGTGAATAGAATTAATATGATGCAAAAAATCATGCAATCTCTCTCTCTACCATGTGGCCACACAGCCCAAACATCATCTACATATCGATACCATGGCTTTGGTCTCAAATCAGACGTTTCAAGTGCCTTTTTTTCAAATATTTCCGTATAGAGATTAGCTCCAACTGGTCATAGAGGTGATCCCATAGCTGCCCCCTTAGTTTGTTCATAGAAATTTCCATCGAAGAAAAAATAAATGGATGTGAGGCATAGCTTAGCTAGCTCCGCTAAATCGTTGTTAAGAATTTCTTTGATTATTTCAATTGTTTTAGGTACTGGAACCTTAGTGAACAATGATTCTACATCAAAACTTACTAGTATGTCAGTATCTTGCAACTTCTGTTGGCTGATAAAGCTGATAAAATGTCTAGAATCTCTAACAAATGACTCAGCTTTTCCTACAAATTCACTTAGTTGTTTAGATATAAACTTGGCTAAATTATAAGTAGGTGATCCTGTGGAACTTACTATAGGTCTCATCGGTATATTTTCTTTATGTATCTTAGGTAATCCATACAATAGTGGTGGCCTTGGGGTCAGAATTTATTAAATGTCCTTTTATCTTATTGTTAAAATTAGGATTTGCCTTAACCAATTTTGATACGCTTGAAGCAATTAACAAACCTCAAAACTAACACCCTCATACTGTTTGATACAGATGACCTACATACTCACCTTAACCACTGAGGATGCCACATCACAGTATGGGCGAAATGTCTGGTTATCTTGTAAATATTGTAGATAGTACCTTGAAGCGGTTGTCACCGGAAAGTGTAGATTCTAGTTAAAAACACACATATTTGATTTACAATGTTAACAACAAACTAACGCAACATCTACTAGCTCGAAAAATGACAGTCGGAAATGTCAGCTGTTCGACTGTCCATCGAGCTGGAGGACATTATAATAATGTTATGTTCTTCAACGGTGTTCCAAAGCATCAAAATTACAAAAAATAAAGTTTAATTGTTTCAGAACTCAAGGATATAATTTATACCGCAATTTAATAGTATTTACATGTAATGAAATTGCTTGAAATAAAGATGTTTTGACCATCAAAAATCTAAGTTTGCCACCTCTAGAATTAAGGAAATAAGTTATATTGTTAAACAGTGTTAGTTGGTACATTATACCACTATTCATACTTTGGACAAGAATATTCTGGTTTTCAAGTCTATACCATCTGTTTTCAAAATAATAATTATTCATTTATTTGAATCTAGGATGCTGTCATCAGAAATCTTAAACCACTGTCAATTTATTTATTCAATTAAAATTTTCTCTCAATCTAATTAGTATTATTACATTATTTATGTACAATAAAACTGCATTTTAATATTAGTTCAATTAATACTAAGTTTATCAAATTCTTTTTTTCTAATGAATTTTTTTGTAATTGAAAATTTAAAACTAACTATTTTAACTAGCTATTACCATTTTATTTTTGTATGGAAGTAGACTCAAATTACCATACTGTGTACCACTGACGGTTTTAAAATTACATTAGATTAAAAGTATCTTAAAACATACAAATAAGGATCTTGCCTTGAATTATAAATCCAAAGATTTTCACCCAAAATTTAAATACTATATATATAAGGTTGAACATTTCATGTATCGAGGGTAAAAATCTTAACGTGTTTTTATAAAAGTAGACAATTTTAAGCAGACACAGGTGGGATTTCGAGTAAATAATATTCTTTTCTTTAATTTGAATAAAACATCAGATTTTAGAAAAGTAAATATATAGGCTAAAAGTAAATAAATAAAATTAAAAATACAGCCTCACAACTAATTTTTCTAAACTTTTTAAAGTAGGACATCAAATGAAAGGTTTATTTCCAAATTGAATAAGGAAAGAAAGGAAGTAAAATGGTCAGTTGTGTGTAAAGTCAATTTTCTTATAGTAAATCAATGTATTTGGTTGTTTACCTGAATAAATGATTATTGTAGTTCCAGTTCCTAGTGCTAGATTTTTTATGAAAAGAAATTGTCAAGTTTTATAAAGAAAAAAAAAGACACTGCACACAATTAATAATATTGTGAAATTCGGAGTTGGTAAAGATGTGATGTAAGTCTGTGTGCTTATACGTTGCATAATTAAACAAAAATATATTTATCCCTCTATCAATATTATATTTATATTTTAAATCATTTTTATGTATTAAACTAAAGACCCAAACGAGAATTGAATTAATATTTCTTTTCTAGAGTAAATAATTAAAAATTAAATCATAAGTGATCATTATCAATATGACACAAGCATTTGAAAGTTTTTAATTATTATTGGTTTAAGTCTTATATGTACACATGGGGAAAGGCATAGGTACATCCTGATATAAATTAATCATTTTAAGATATGTTGGATATAGGTGTTTCAAAATACTATTAAAATATTGACATATATATGGCATTCACAGATGCTATTATATTAATTGCATTTAATCAGATTCACTTGGTGGTAAGAAAAAGGCTTCTTTTTTAGCCAGAATCATTCAAAAGATGTATCAAGAATTTGTTATACGTATAAAGAAGGATGAGCATTGATATTTGTATTATAATTCATATTCTTCAACTTTCAGAGAACATTATTCCAAGAAGAATATACAGTGGAATGATAATAATACAATCACATATAAGAATCAAAAGCAGTGGCATTTCATTCCAGAAATGTCAAATGGATCTCTTAATGACCGAGTTACCAACCTCAATGTCATAGCAATGGTAAGTGTTAATACTCAACCTTATAGCAATGGTGTTAATTTCCAGGTGTTACAAACCTAGCAATAATAAGTGTTAACACGTTTGAGATATCATGCATCTATTGCAACATTTCACTTTATATTGGAGGACACACATGCCCATTCCTAATTGGTAGCGTGTATCTCAAGGGACACAAGCCTCCTATTACATTTGGATGGTGTGTGGAGACACTCTTACCATTACCATCAGGTTACTAGGTTACCATCTTACTCTTACCACTAGGTAGCATCAATATTCACTTCTGTACTGCAAACCTTGTGATTCATTGTATGGCTGGCTCATAGGGAAGGTCACTATCGAGTTTAAGGTCACAAATAAGGAATATAAGATATATTTGTAATAAAATATGTGATAAAGTTTGAAAAATTGTATAAAGGTGATTTTTCCACAATGAAAATTAGGTTTACTTGTAAAATTGTCATTTAAAAATTGTCATAATAAAAAATTCAATCAAATATTATTATAATATTTATAGTATTAAACATGAAGAAAAAAGCAACACAATATTTTTGGAAGGTTATTGTTTGTGCTTTTTCTTAAAAGACTTAAGACATATAGTAGGATCATTTTCACCTCAGTCACAGTAAGTTACAGCAAGTTTTGAATTCTTTCTTGCCTCCTTAGCTTATTTACAATGCTGACCTTCTCATAACATGGCAAACATCTTTTCTTATATGTATTATATAGTCCAGGTGTCTTCAGTAACTAATGACTCCAAGCTAAAAGTTTTTTCTGTGGATGTTGTGCTGCTGGTACATAATGGACAATGGCATTATTATTATTTTTTTAAGCTCTCTTGTTAGTGACTCATGAAATCGAAACATTTCCCCAGTTCCTGCTACTTTGTCTTCATTTCAAATTGTGGAAGAATTGATAACACATTTTCCTAACAGTATTTCAATAAGTACTGTTTTATACCACTAAGTGGTTTTTCGTAGTGGTGTGTAGTAGGATGGCATCTGGTTTAAGAAATCCACACCTTTTTTACGCTTTGTACACATTACTGGCAAAGGTTTTAGAATAGGTTCTCCTTTTCTATTCCGTTTTCCAGATGGTACCAAAGTTGCTGAGTCTCCTGGGCATATGGATATTATCAGGACACGACGTTTGTCAACCCATTTAATAATTTTAATAGCATTTTCATTTTCCTTTGCTGCCTCTTCTCCTCTTTTCATTTTTAAATTAACAAGTTCTTTTGAGTTTCTTCGACGATTAGGTCACACAAAGTAAGTCTTCTAGTTCAGTAAATGTTAAGCCAAGGATGGTTGTTGTAGAAGTTGTCACAATACAAAGATTGACCACACTGCAGTAAATCTGCATTATGTATAACACAACTTTTTCAGCATGACATATGTTACACGTGGTTTCATCTTTTCTAGCGTAAATTTTTATTTTATATGTGTAGCCACCTAATGACCTTAGTTTATAGTCTCACACCATACCTGTGGCTTTTTGCCTAAATATTGGGCCCCCTCTCCAAGGAATCATAGTTTCATCTATGATTACAGATTCACCAGGTACATAGACTCTACTAAAAACTGTATTGAATAACTCAGTAAAATCGTTTATTTCAGCAAACCTGTGTTGAGAGAGTACCTGCACCCAATTATTATGAAAATGAAGACATTCAGTATCATTTCGAACCTCTCGACTCACTGCTATCTAAATTACTTCATTTTTGAACATTTAATTGTTAGACCAGTATTAACATATTCTTGGTACTGGACACATACCCATAAACCTTACTACGCTCAAAAAAAAATATTTCTTTCTTATCTCAGTTTAACCATTTCCCTAAAAGAACCCTACCAATTAAATAATACAATGTACTGTATTTTGTAACAATATTATTATTTAATTACCAACTTTTTCTTGATGGGGTCTTTGCCTCCAAACTCCCATGATATGCTCTAAGTTATAGAGCTTTGATTATATTTAAATACAAGATTTTGTCTTATTTAAAATCAAATATTGCACTAAAGCATATTTTTGATGCCTGCCGTTTTCTTTTCAATAACTAATTAGTTACAGTTTCAGTTTGCCTAGAATCTACTTAGAATTACTTAGATTAGTAAATTAAAGAAATAAAGTATAATCAAAATATTCTCGTTTTACTGTGAAAAAAATATATCTGAGTGTTTGACAGGCAAACAGTAATTAAGATAAAGCTCATATCAGTTTCTTTTTAAGGACAAGTGAAGATATAGAAAATTGATAAGTTACTATTATGACTAATTTACAGACAAAAACTTATCTTTGTTCATATAGATTGACTTGGTTTTATTTTGTGTTGTGACTGTTAAGACTATCGGCTGGAAGTGTCTGCCACTCCCACCATCAGTGAGACGCCTCTTGAACCTTTTCATTACTTTGGAGGAGAGTCTAGTGAAGACTGACACTGTTGAGAATCTGTTGTTCAATGGAAGCAATGATCAACTGCTCACTATCTTCAAGACATTAAAACCCTACATAAAGGATCTACCTGAAATGGATAAATTTGGTTGGTTTTACAAGGTAGTATATATATTTTTCAGCTTTTATGTGATAATGTATAAATAATAAGGGTTATATAGTAGAAATAAATTAACCCTTTGCACTCCAGACAAAAATTTTTGGTCGGTGTCAAAAACTACAGTCCATGTTAGACTGTAGTTTCATAAAAAGGGTTTCATAAAAAAAATGATAATTTAGTTATTTCATAACTTAGAACTATGATTTATGTTTTGCTTTATTTGTTATAACATTTTACATCTAAATAAAAAAGAATATTTTTGTACGTTATTAAAATTGATATCTAAACATTTTTATAAAAGTTAACTTTGAGCCCTTATAATTAAAATAAATTCCATTGACCTATTATAAACCACTGTTATTATTTAATTCCTTATATAATTACAAACTTTTATGTAAATTTCGTGCACATAACTTCATAAATAAATCCATGGTAAGCAATTGCTGGAATCTTGACAAACTATAAATTTAGCAAATAAACAGTATATTATGTACTCTGATCAACTTAGTTTCTGAAGCACTAGTAACATTTATTTAATTATGAACTAGTAACAATAAGTATTAAACAATACAAATACATATTTTATTATAAAATTGCTATTGGTAAAAGTCACATAGTCTTCAATGTTCTTCAATCATTTATCTCTCCTTAAACTTAAGGAGCTCCGACAGTATCAGGCTCTTACTTTCCTGCACGCTGTATTAAAAACTGTTCACCTAGGTACATATTTGATCGTTTTAAGTTTCTTTCCCAGATCAATTCTCATTCCACTGGATATGGATCTTCTAAGCTGTCTATTCCCCATCATAACTCAATGTTTCTCAATAAATCATTTACGGTTTCAGTCTGTCGTTCATGGAATTCCCTTCCTGACAGCTTGAGAAATATGGATGATAGCGTTGGTTTTAGGGCTGACTTGAAGGACCTGTTTTTGCAGACCTCGCGGGGGTGATGGGGGTGTGGGGGCACTGTTTTCATGGCGGATTACCTGAGCGAATGAGTCTGTGAGAATGAAATTTATTATTTTAATTTGTAAGTATGTTAGATTATTGTAACTATTAAATTGTATTAGTTCCATCTTTATAATTTTTCAGTTTTTTATTGTCTTTGATTAGTAGTTTACGCTTTGTAAATTAAGTTTTGTTTGATTTTACTTTTAGTTTGAAATTATATTTTATGTTATTTGTATAGTTTTACACAAGGTTGAGTGGAAGAGAGGACTTCATAGTCCTAACTCCGCCTTTAAATAAAGACATTCATTCATTCATAGTCAAAATTCATAAAATAATAAAGATTGTTAAACAGCTGATAAAATGAAAAAAACATAAATCGCATAAAAACATATCAAACATAACTTACACCTAGAAACAAAAACAAAACATTAGAAGAATAACGTAAACAACAGACCCTCCCATGCAAACACCATGTGACAGTGTCAGTCATTTGCGTGCCAAAACAGCTGATAAAAAACATTCGATAGAGTGGACTATAAAGTACTTCTACGCTAAACTATAACTATCGAAGTTTATTATATCGTAATTTGAGCACGCTTGGAAAGTTTATAAAGCCAGCAAGAGGTATATTTTGAATGTCTGAAATATTGGACTTAGGAGTTTTTGGTACATTTAGCGAACATCCGATATATCGGACGTCAGAGTTTCGGCCTAAATTCGAACGTCCGATATATCGAACGTCAAAGTGCAAATGTAATTTGTATACTGGTTGTTTTACAGTACCAAGAAACAAAGCTACTTTCTGAAAATAAAAAGAAAAATGTTTTTCTATTAGATTGAGGCGTTGAACTGTTCTTAGAGTAACTAATAACACTTATCTCCAAACTTAAAGTAAAGTCCTTCTGCTCTTTTTCAAGATCTATCTTAAGACAGATAGACTGAAATTGTTCATATCAGGGTTTATTGTTATATTTAATGTACTAGCTTTTAATGCATACGTTTCAAAACTATAATTAATATTTTATAAATTATACTTATTTTTTATTTATTTGTATTTGGAAGTCAATAAAAACATTGCTATAAAAGATTTTTTACAATTTGATTAAAAAATAACATTTTTCAGCTGTGTATTACATAGACAATTAAACAGTCTTTGGAATAAAACTGTTTTAAATTGTATAGATAAATTGTAAGAATTTTTGAAACCAACCTTGAAGAGCGAGTTCCATCTGGATTGCCAGTTTCTTGTGTAAAACTTTCTTGAAAAGTTAAAGTTTTAGTTGAGACCTAATATGACCCACCCACCCTTCCATTGATGCACGTTGGTATTAAGCACAACCACCCACCCATAAGTGTATGGTGGTGGTATTAATATGCAAAGCACACACACAAACACAACATGCTATATATGTCAGGTCACATAAATGCGTAGAGCACAATTTTTAAAATGCCATATGAATATTAGATTCTCAGCAAGATTTATTTTTGTCAGTTTTTAAACACACACACAGACAAATGGTATATATAGAACAATTCGTGTTCCTCATGGTATATGTTTTGTTTAAAGCGGAACATGTCTGACTCTGCGGATGGGGTGTTCACGATGAACACTGGTGAAGACGACGTAGAAAAGTTGGGTCTTGTCACAGCCTGGAACTATCTGAACCGCACAGTGTACCGAGGTGAGTGCGGTAAGATACATGGTACCTATGGAGAGGAGTTCCCGCCTAACAGTGTGTATCAGGATCAAATAACTATTTTTGCCAACGACTTATGTAGGTATGTGAAAATTATATTTTTAAGAATTTTAAAGTAAAATGTATATTGAAAACAATTGGCCATATGAAACTCAATTAATTGCTAGTTACAAGATTTGTTCACTAGTATTATAAAGTGTAAGGGAGCTAGAGGCCCATCTCCCTTCACGTTGGGGGTGTATTCCAATTGATTACTATTGATTAAACATTTTTTTTCCTGTCAATATATTTTTGGATAACAAATGATGTTATAAATTATGCTTTTAAAATTACAGTTGGTTAATTTTATAGTTGTTAATGACTTTTTTCTCTTGTTTACTACTTTGTTTTTCCCTGACTCTAAACTGCACAATCCATACATTGTAAATAAAATTACTTTGAATGTGTCAGGTGTCAGTGGTTTTGTCTGTACTCATTTTTGGCACTCGTGAGTTACAGGTTATTTATTCATTTCTGTATTTTTACTTTAGCAAATCTTAGAGAAATTATTCAGTCTTGACTCCCCACATAAATTGCAATTCTTTTACAGTTAGAACAGCTTCTAGATCCAATTTATTATTCAATTTTAGATGCAATTGTATTTATTTACGACAATTAACAGTAGAGTGGATTATTTTACTGTATGAATAGTAAACTAAACTGGAAGAAGTTTATTTGTCATGTACAAGGTCTGTCCAAAAAGTATCCGACCGCCGATCAGTAGTCGGCTGCGGCGTGGCCATCCTGCTAAAAACAGTTATTGGAGGGGAGGGGAACCCTACTCCTTCATTTAACCCGCTCTGGTCGCTTAGTGAGTCATAGCGCTCTGTTCCGTACAGTATTGCCATGTGTGAGTATCACATTTTACTATGATTGAATGTGTTGAGCAATGCATCTGCATTAAACTCTGCCAAACAACTTGGCCGTTCAGCATCATAGACGATTGCCATGATACGAAAAATGTATGGTAAGGAATCTATGGGCGATACACAAATTAAAAAGTGGTTTAGGCGGTTTAAAAATGGCCACATATCAGTGAAGAGTGATGAGTGATCTAGCAGATCTTGTAACACCTAGTCATGCTGAAAATTTTTAACGTGTTCATGCAGAAATTAATGAAAACCATTGATTGACTGTCCAAGAGCTAGACAAATATGTAGGGTTACCAAAATTGTCAGTGTAACATTTTACATGAAGATTTGAAAATTAACCGTGTTTTGGTTCATGTTCGGTTCACGCGACTGCTCATTCCTAGAATCTGATTCAGCATTTTTTGGTCAAACACGACATTAAACAACCATGACAGCCTCCCTACAGCTCTGACATAGCTCCTTGTGACTAATGACTATTTCTGAATTAAAAAATTTCTTTGAAAGGAAAAAGGTTTGATGATGTTGAAGAAATAAAACAAAATGCAACAAAGGACCTGTTGACCATTCCAAAAAATTAACCTAAGGAGTGTTTCAAGAAGTGGGAGGGGCGTTGACATAAGGTAGTAGTTTGTGGAGGAGAGTACTTTGAAGGGGACCAGATCGCCGTTGCCGCCGATTAGCTCATTTTCATGCCAGATGTCAAGGTCGGATACTTTTTGGACAGACCTCGTATGTTGCTTCAAATAGACAAATTCTTTATTAACATGTACCTGGAGTTATGCGTCAAGTTACAGTGGGTTACAAAAATTACAATAATTTATAATTGAGAGTTCAGGAACTCCTCTTACGAGTAGAAAGGCCATTCTAGAAACCAAGTAGTTAGTTACTTCTTAACATTTTTGGGGTGTTCTCTCTTGAGGTGTTCTGGAAGCTTGTTGAATAAAGAGTACCTTTGTATGACGGCTTCTGGTCAAACAGGCGCAGTTAGTGTTGTGGTAGTGAAATCCGCTGAATGTCTGGTGTTGTGTTGGTAAAGGTCTCTGTGTCTTGGCTGTGTTGTTATGATTGAGTGGATGATGTCTTCTCTAATGTAAAGGGAAACTCCTGTTAGTATTTTTAAACTTCTTAAGGATTCTTGGTAACTATCTCTGTAGTTCAGGTTGGCTAGGCATCTGTTTTTTGCTTTAAAAGTGTTCTTTCTAAGTTGCTTTTTGATGCTCCTCCCCACACTTAAATCCCATATCTGAGGTGGGACTAAAATAAGGCAAAGTAGATGATTCTTGCCGGTTGCATACATGTTTAATTCTTTGTATAACGTAGAGGCTCGAGCAAAGTTTATTGCCAGGCTGGTTTATGTGGGGTTTCCAGCATAGTTTTGGGTCAATCATGATGCCTAGGTATTTTTTGGAAGTTTGAGTTTGTAGTTCTGGTTGTTACGAGGATATATCTGGATTGTTACATTTGGTGGTGAAAATTTATCTGTACTGTTTTGTTTTCATTTAGAACTAGGTTGTTGCAGGAGTAGGGTTGTCTTATTCTGTAAAATTGTATACAGTAGCCTCTCTCTAGTCCGACACTTGCTACACCGACACCCCCACTAGTCTGATGCGCCATTAGTCATGATAGTGTGCACTCTAGTCTGTTTTAGTGCGTATTTGTTCCGCCATTGCGTGCTTTGTGCGTGCACACCTATTCAGTCCTCAGTCACTGTTTCCAAGTGTATGTTGCGCTAATGAATACTGTAACTGTATACAGAAGTTTAGGTTTATTTTAATGGTTTTATTGTAAATTACTGTGGGAAACTGTAATTTCAAGTTACAGTGTGTGTGATTCAACAGTGTACTTCACTGTGTACTTTGTAGTTAATGTCTTGTGTGGACTTAGACTGTACTTTATAGGGTAAATTACGTAACTGTAAGTACCCGAACTCTCTAAATACTAAACTACATAAGTGTACTGTACTGTGTAAGTGTGCAATGTCTCAATCAAACACTAAACGAAAACATAAAACATTAACCCTACATGATAAATGGGAAATTATTAAAAAGATTGATGCTGGGGATACTCCAACAGCCTTGTCAAAAATATATAACATTGGTAGATGATCAATTTACAATATTGTAAATAACTGTGAAAAAATTTAACATTTCATTAAATCTGTTGCTAATGATCCTGAGGATCGTAAAACTTTGAGAAGTGCTGAGTTTCCTGAAGTTGAAGAAGTGCTTGTTTCAACAACAACAACCTTCTGGAGATATTGTAAAGGAGAAGGAAAAATTTTATCAGCAGATTTATAACAAAGATAATTTTAAAGGCAGTGAAAAATTTAAAAGTTGTTACGGAATTAGATTGTTGCAAATGAGTAGCGAGAAACTATCCGCACATGAGACAGACATTTCTAACTTCAAAACACATTTGGAAGAGTTAATTGCTGAACTAGATCTTACGCCTGACTAGGTTTTCAATGCTGATGAAACTGGTCTGAACTGGCGACAGCTTCCTACGAACACGTTTGTTTTGCCAAGTGAATCAAATGCACCTGGTAGGAAACTACCCAAAGAACGCCTTACTGTTATGGTTTGTGCAAACCTATCTGGAAATTTGATTTTGAAATTACTAGTCGTAGGAAAATCTGAAAACCCACGGGCGTTTAAAAATATTAAAATGGACAGTCTGCCTATTTATTACATGAACCAATCTTGAGCATGGGTAACACGAGAAATTTTTGAAGCTTTGTACCCGAGATGTACCCGCATTTATTTTAATAAATGTTTTGTACCTGAGGTAAAAGATTAAACAAAATTAAAATCTACCAAAAAAGTCTCTCCTTCATTTGTATAATGCCCCAGGTTATCGTGAAGAACAATTGCTTAATTTAAAAACAAAAAATGGAATGATACAAGTTATGTACCTCCCAAGGAACACTACGTTACTTATCCAACCAATGGATCAAAACGTAATTAAAATGATGAAAGCACATTATAAAAAATTATGGATATTTTAAGCCAGCCAGATATAAACATATCAGACATTTTGAAGAACTTCAAGGTAAAGGATGCTGCACTTAATGTTGGTTATGCATGACGCCAAGTAAAAAAATCTACCATTGTTGAAAAATGTATGGCCTAACAATCCCCATCTTCCAGAAAATCTCAACCAAGAAGACACCATTGACGTTGATTTAACGTCAACTGTGACAACAAGTGAATCTCGAGTTACACTATCGGAAATCACAGTTGATGATTTGCGAATATGGGTTGTAGAACCTGATTTGGAGGCAGATCTTACAGATGCAGAAATAGTGGAGGATGTTAGAGCTGCACAGAATGATGAAGATGTCAATTACCCAAAAGAAGCTCCTATGAACTTCACAGTAAATAATGACAAGACTATCACTGCAGCCAACACATTGTTGCGTTGGGCTACCGAGACAGGATTAGAATTTGACAAGCTTTTACTATTAAAAGAATTGCAAGATAAAGTCATAACTGAAAATTTTAGAACAAAGAAACAAAACAAAAACACTGCTTATTTTAAACCTTGAAGGACATTATCATACCTTGATTGATTTGTGTACTAAGTTGTTAATAAATTACTGTATGCAGCAGTTGTATAAATTGTGTTTTTAATCAACCCTCTATAATCTGGACGCTCTACTATCTGACAGGGGTCCGCTCCCATTGGTGTCAGACTAGAGAGGGACTACTGAACTGGTTTTGTATTTAACCTTTCTGCTGTTCGGTCAGTAAATGTCTCAACAGTATTATCCACTTACTTGACAGTGTAGCCATCCTTCCCTATCAATCCAGGCAGGTCTTTTGCAAAGAGAAGGAACAGAACTGGACCCAGTACTGATCCTTGCGGTATACCTCTTGTTATATTGGCAGTTTTGGATTGGGCCTTATATTTTGTATTGGTTTTCATGTGTGTTATTTCCACAAGTTGTTTTCTGTTGCTAAGGTAGTTTCTGAACCATTTTGCTGCTATCCCTCTAACGCATAGTCTTTCCAATTTATGGATGAGCTGTACATGATTTAGGCAGTCAAACACCTTACTGAATTCCAAGAATAGGCATGTGGAGATGCAGCCTTCTTCTAGCTGGTTTATCATATATTCAGTTCTAGCATTTTCCTTGCTTAGGAGCAGCTGATTGCTACACTACTCCCATTGTGACCCAGTTTGTTTATATCTAGTTTTAATTTATAAATATGTAGTTTTGATAGATTTTTTCTTTCTTTCTTCTTAAATGTGTTCTTATTATGTAAAAATAAGCTAGCTAAGCTTTTACATCCAAACTAGAATTTTTTTCTATATATGAACTCATGTTATTTAATGTTTTTTACCTTGTACATATTTTTCAAACCAAAAATATAGTATCTTTAACAAATTAAGTAATATATATACTTTTCTATTAAAAATGAAACAACTCGCTAGTGTATATGGCCACAGGTCAATGCACGAACCAGTGAAGTTGCTCAGTGGGGATTCAAACCTTGGACAATGAGCCGCCATGCCATTGTATTATATTTATTATTATAATATACAAAATGTCTGCATGACATGAAAAAAATGGGGCCAACACTTGAGACTTTACACTTAAGGACGTTGAAGATTATTGAATAGTTTTTCTCCAAACCTTATAAATTCAGAAATGCACTATGAAAGTTAGTGACCATTTGATAAAATGTGAGTTGGCAAGAGTGGAAATAAATAGTTGATGTTTAATTGTTTTGTAGTGTATTGAATCTCAAGCGTCAGAAGCAGTCATCAGTGAATAATATCCCTTCAGTTGTGTTTGTTGGAGATGAGGATGTATTCAGTAACAAGACTACATGTTACTGTGCCAGTAACACATCTTGTCCTGCAAGTGGTGCCCGGGATGTATCTTCGTGCAATGGCTCCCCTGCCTTGGTCTCATGGCCACACTTTTACCTGGCTGATCCCAGCTACAGACAAGCTGTGAAAGGAATGAACCCTGATCCAGAGAAACACCAGTTTTACATGAATCTGGCTGAGGTACAAATTAAAAAGTTTACTTCCTTTTCTCCTTTAATTGGCTGAGATTTAAAATTTAACCAAAATTGATAAAAAAATTGTAATAGCCAAGAAAAAAATAGTCAATAATTAAGATTGTCCAGGCTAGTCTTAACAGAAAAATTGCAAGCTTATCTTACATTACCTATTTCATGTAGTAACATTAGACAAAAACTTAGACACTGTAACAGGTTGACATAGTTTGAACACCAAATTGAGGGTTAAGGAGAACAGTTTTATGTCATTATTTAATAAATGTTTTTGAAGGAAATTCAATGCTTGGGGATTTATAGGCTATTGGGGTTACATAAAAGATATGGAATTTTAATTTAAACAAATTTTGGAATGTTTAGTTTGGCAAAAAGTAAAGTTTTTAAATTGTAGATAGACCTTAAATAAAATTAAAACCTTAGATTTTAGGAGGTGTTCCTGCCACAATGGACCGTTTGTGGATTATTTGATATACATAACCAACAACTTGTCGAATAACACAACAAACCTACTCTGATTCAAATTTACCTCACTTTTAACACGTTAAATGCTAAAAGACTACACAATTGTGCATGTTAATGGCTAACCACGAAACACTATCACTTAGTTCAGTCATCCCTCCTAAAAATAAAAAAATGGTGGGAACAGTAAACAAACTATTCTCAAATGAACAGAAAAACTGGCATAACACGCAGCAAGTGACACAGCAATAACTTAACTCACACTAAACCAATGCATTTGAAGTAGGATTACTACATAATTCAATGTAGGGCGCCAGGTGTGCCATTGCTGTGCTACGTAAATTAACATAGGCCGCATTTAACGTGTTAGCTGATATTTACTCTGGCTAGTGGTATAATATAATTATTAACAATTTGAATGCTCTTTATTTTCTACAGGTGACTTCTGTAGCTATGGATGTGAGAGCAAGAATGCAGATAAATATTTTAATGCAGCCAATACCCAACATGACGTAAGTATAGTTTATGATATGTAGTTTTAATTTTAACAAGTGTGAGAGATAACTTATATTTTGTTACAATGTACATTTACAAGTGGAACCCGTAGTTTGTGTACCACTTGTAACCTCTTCAGATAATAAAGGGCTCATTGACTTATTGTTCCAAATTATGAAAATTTGAGTGGGATCATTGCTTAAAATTTTGTCTACTTACTTTTATATATAGGACGTTACCTTTACCTCAATAATTGTAAAATAGCATGTTTTATGCTACTTTTGTCAACATTTATACACATTATATAAAGATTACAATTTCCATTTACTAGTTAGTAATAAGTTCTAAAAATAAAATTAAAAGAGATAAATGTTGTTGCATAAAATGCATATTTCTGTACGCTATCAGATAGCAGTTTTATTGTTAAAATATTGGTTAGATCTATTGAATCACAAGAAATTTTTCCTTGGTTTAATGAATTTCGATTTTTGTATAATTGTGCATAACTATTGACAGCTTATCTGTCACTATACAGAAATGAATCAATATCAAAAATATAAAAAATATTCTAGTCTTTTTTTAAATTTAAAGGAAAGGCCGGTCTTCTTAATATTACTCTGTCCCATAGACTATTGATCTGTGCGAGGAACTCATTCAGACAGAGTAACGGGGTGAACCAGTACAGTAGAAGGTGAATATTACTGATAAATATTTCCAGTCTAGACCGGATTCAATACCACTGTACGTGTGTATGGGCGGGCGGATGGGTCAATACCACTGTACGTGTGTATGGGTGGGCGGATGGGTCAGTACCATTGTACGTGTGTATGGGCGGGCGGGTGGGTAAATATCATTGTACGTGTATTGGCGTGTGAGTTATTATTATAAGCTTCGTACATCAAACATGTTTTGAATACAATCCATTCAATACAAAGATCTGAGTAGAACTGAAACATTGAGTAATAGAGGATTGTGTATTTTAATTTGTATTACCAGCTGTTTACTGTGATTTGCTATGATATGAACATATAAGGAGTTTTTTTATTTAATGCTTTTGTGTGTAAATCTCTAACCCAAGCTCAAAGTCCTGACGCCTTAGGCCGCTCGGCCCATGTATAGTATTT
Source organism: Stictocephala bisonia (assembly GCA_035578905.1). NCBI lineage: Eukaryota > Metazoa > Arthropoda > Insecta > Hemiptera > Membracidae > Stictocephala > Stictocephala bisonia. Next base: position 182,119 of record JAQJVL010000316.1, read on the forward strand.
CAATTTAGTTTTTTAAAGGTGCATCAGTAGTCAGTGCCTATGCAAATGCTTGAATGATAAATTACTACAAAATGAGTTGCTGTGAGACCTAAGCAGGCAAATACCGAAATTCTGTGCAGTGAATTACTTTTCTACTTGGTTTATGAAAAAGTTACTTCATTCAACCTAACTTCCTTGAATGCATTGTACGTTAGTTTCTTATAGAGATTTTTATAGAATTAATATTAGTTTACTTTTTCCTACTGCCCTTATTATTTTTGTCACATTATATTAACACTACTACTATAATGAAAAAAAAAATCACATGGATCATTTGTGTGATATTTAATGTATTATGGCACATGCATAATAATTTTTAATAATTAATACCAGCGAACAATGCAAATACAATTACTGAATCTGATATTTGCAGAATAAAAAAATTAATTTAGTAGTAATTTCTTGTTTCTTCAAACATTCTTGTAATTGTTGTATTTAATCATTGATAGTTATTTAAACTCATTTAAAATTATTGTCAATACTATGATTAAGTTAAAACCGTTTATAATTATTATTAGGACTTAATTAAATTCAAACGGAGTACTCTGGAACAATTTTATTTAAATTATATTACACAACATGTTTCGACTTTATAGTAATTTTCAAGTGTATAAATAAAAATTAATTATTATATATAAATATGATATTACTATAATTATTATATATATTATTCGAACACATTTTGAAAGGGATCAGCTGATAACCACACCAGCTGTTCATTTGTTATTGTGCTATTAATTAATTACACTTTCTAAGGAATAGTCAGCCTTAGTTTTTAACAATGACTACATTTGCTCATCTGCACTCATCACACTCATTCGAAATCCTTATTTTCCCATATCTTGACGATCTGTGTCTTAAGAATAATTAAATAAATAAAAATATGTAACATTTTAAAATGTAATTGTTTTAATGTCGATACCTTTTTGACTTGTACATGAATTTGTAATAAAGAGAAAATAAAATTGTCAAGGCCAGTCCATATAGCTGACTGAGGGGAGATGAGGGGAGTTTCTGGTTGTAAATATTACAATACAGGATGTTGAGACACCAAGGAGGTTTTTTTTTTCTTTGCTTGCTCTCACTCCTTTCCGGCAGAGTGTGGATGGTTTGGAGAGATATCGTCCTAACATCCCGGCCCTGCGATCCTCACTTCAAGTCATACAGGCTGCCATTATTCATTTTTTAAGTATGCATACTTCCATCATTTTCATAGCTAGTAATTCTTATTTCATTTTACTACATTTCATTCATATTATTTTACCATCATTACAATAAACATACAGTTTCATTTCATGCAAGTGTTTTATTTATTATCATAGTGCCTTGAATTTACTTAAATAGCCTCGGCGTGCGCACATAGGCAATGATTAAGGAACTACTCTAAACTCTGCCCAGCAGAGGAATGTTCAAATCTCTCTCGGTATGTAGCTCCACCTTGTTACAACAGTCCCACATGACAAGTTTTTGTTCCCTTCAGAGCCTTTGTAAAGCTGTGTAGACACTGTCGTAAACAGGTACCTGGCATGCTGTATACAATTTGAATGCTTCAATATAAATAGATATAGCTACAACGTGCTTCATTTATGTTTGATATAATTTATGTCTTGACAGGTTGTACAAGGACTTGAAACGGACAGTAATGCCAATGGTGTGGTTTGAGCAGCAAGCTACCCTAACCCCAGAAATTTCTTCTCAAATACAAGTGTTGGTAGATCTAGTCAACTGGGGGCGTTCAGTTTTACTTGGCAGTGGACTGCTGGGAATATTACTTATAGCTCTTGGTGTATTGTTGCAATCCAAAGGATGTTTCCATGAACCTGATGACCAACTGATACAATAGTTGAAAATATTAGTTCTAGTTCATTTCTTGGCATAATTAAGATATATTATTCAAGAGTAAGCCTGACAGGTGATTTATACTTGCTGTCTAAAATGTGAATTCCATTAACAATTTAGTTGAGTACAATTTTTTATAACCATAGGCTCATCCGTGAACTTCTAATCTAAACTAAAGAATGCTGTCCAATGAGTAATTCCTGCATCGAGTGACCTAATTTGAGCTAATGTTTGTTAAACACTCTTTACAATGATACTCTTCCTCGTCTCTTGCCTACCGCTGCTTCCGAAGCCTGAGTCTACCATTAAAAAAATTGAACTGTAACTATTGCATCTACGAGACAACGAACTGACCAGATTTAATCATGTTTCTGAAGGATATCTTTATATACTTTAATGATGCCAATAAGCCTTTATTTTAGTTTGACCAACATATTCTATATTCAATCAATCATATGCTTTCAACTACACTAGCAATAGCATTGTGTCGGATAACCAAAGGACTTCACTTTTACTTTCTCCCATATGCGTTAGTATTGAGGAAGTATTGTAATTGTCCAAAAAAAATTTTTTTACAACTTGGACTAAAAATCCATTTTAGGGTCCCATGAACCCTAAAAAGCGTTTTTCCGAAAAAAAAGTTTGGTGTTTGTCCGTGTGTCTGTCTGTGTATTTGTGCAGTTCGCTGGAGACCAAACGAATAGATAAATTTTTATGAAATTTGGTATGTAGTTGTATTTAGCCAATATCTCCAGATTATTTTTCACTTTTTTTTAATTTTAGTTTTTTTTTTAATTTTAATGGCAAAAAAACGTACAAAAATAGAATTTTCTTAAAAACAGCTCCAACAATTTTGACTAAATTTTCAGGAAAGATGTAAATTACAATTTAAAGTATTTTAGTAAAAACCGTATTTTCTAACTTGACTAGTTTTTTAGTTATGGCAAAAAAACATATATGGGAATAAAACTGGCTATTTTAAAAGTTTTCAATTTTTAGTGTTTAATATGGGGGAAAGTTTGTGCCGATTCTTTGGTACAATTTATTTATTATGGACTTGAATATAATTAGTTACCACATACACTAGAACCCCGCTAATCCGAACCTCGTTAGTCCGAATTTCCGGATAATCCGAACCGGCGGCCTGCGCCGATTTTTTTTTTTTTTTTTTTTTTTTTTTTTAGTGCAAGTTAGAGTGAAGGATGAGCAATTAACAGTACTGTACATGTTTCTGCAACGAAAACGGTTTATTTAGGTTTTAAGTGCAGTATATAAATGTATATCAAGTAAAGTAGAGTACAGTACATTACAAATTTTAAGAAAGTTTAGTCATGTCAGTTAACTTCAATTGTTTTAAAGAAGAAAACCTGTTTGAAGAAGCAGTGCTGCGCCATCGTCGCAGAAATAATAGGTCAGTAGGTGTAGACACGGGGCTTTGCTCTGCGTATCTTAGGGCAAGATCAAATGCGGCTGCTGCGTCCTCTGATCTTGCTGCGATACTAGCTCACTGCCGCCGGTGCCGCTTCCCTCGTTATCGTCATCACTGCTCTCGGGCTCAGGTTCTCGACGACTCACCGCAGCTACGATGTCCTCATCTGAGAGATTCTCGTGGATGTCGGGATCTCCTGCCACCCATTCATCCATGTCAGCATTGTTTGCGTCTTCACAACCGGGAATTTCTCTCACCAGTTGAAGCAGGGGTCCTTGATCACAACAGTCATCTGGAGAATCGACGAAATTAAGGGAAGTCCAGAGCTTTCTCCAAGACTTTCGAATTGCCTGTTCAGTGACGCCATCCCATGCCTCAGCAGACCAGTACGCAACGTCTTTTATCGTTACTCTTTTGATTTTCTCCATTAAAGTTAGTGTAGCATCTTCTTCTATAAGAGTGCGGAGAAACTTTTTGCGATAGGCTAGCTTCATTGCTTGGAGAACTCCTTGGTCCATTGGTTGCAACAATGCTGTAACGTTGGGTGGCAGAAACATAGTCTTGATTTCGCCACTTTCAAGTTCAGTGACATCTGGGTGAGATGGAGCGTTATCAACAAATAGGATTGCCTTATTTGGCAAGTCATTATCTTTGTTAAAGCGTTTGACTGCCGGCACAAATTGGTTGTGAAACCAAGTCTTAAATAGAGCCATGTCCATCCACGCTTGCTTTTGATTAGTGTAGTAAACCGGTAGGGACTTCATGTTTACATTCTTAAACGCCCTCGGATTTTTTGCTTTCCCAATCATCATTAATGGTAATTTATGGTTACCAGTGGCATTGCTACAGGCCATCAATGTTACCCTCTCTTTGTTCATTTTATATCCAGGGGCACGGTTTTCTTGCTGCGAAGCTAAACTTTTGTTCGGCAACGCTTTAAAGTTTAGGCCGGTTTCGTCAGCATTGTATATTTGCTGAGGAGAATAGCCTCCTTCACTTATAACATCAGAAAACTCGTTCAAATAAGCTTGTGCCGCCGCATTATCTGAAGAGAGCTGCTCTCCAGTAATCGTCAACTGGCGGATACCATGACGCATCTTCCACCGGTTCAACCATCCATTGCTCGCAGTGAACGATTCATCGCCATTCATTAAATTATTTAACTGCATAGCTTTTTCCTGTACAAGAGGCCCACTTAAGGGTGTACCTTTTTCTCTCTCTTGTACGAACCACAAATAGAGAGCTTCATCAACTTTGTCAAATTTCGAAACTTTTGATGTTTGGCGATTTTCGAGAGTTTGGCTAGAGGAGGCCGTGCAGAACTGTTCTAGCTTTGCCCGTTTTTTTTCCAGTCAGAAATCGTAGCTTTTCCTACACCAAATTCCACAGCTAGTTTTACTGCGCTTTCACCTTTATCTAAGCGATTCAAAACCTCAAGTTTCTCTTTTAAGGAACAAGTCGTATGTTTTCGTTTAGTTGCCATTGCTGTATGTTAATTACACTAATCACTAAAACCAGTCACAATGTTAGAACATAATGTCAAGTCACAGTACCAAAAGTAAACAAACACTGTAATGGCCGAATGATTCAGACCGGACGTCAGACAGACACTGCGTGCGTGGCAGAGGCGGGATTAAGCCAATGGGTGGGGGGATGCGCGCGACGCGCCGTTGTCTTCACGCATTGGGAACCCGCAAGGTGCTGCCACCCGACGGACATTTAGTGAACTCGATCAACTTAGAAATTACACAGAACAGTATTTATCATTGACTGCCCAAACTACACTCCCATTTACTGCCAAGTGTAGTACAGTGTTTGGTTATAAAACAACGATAGTCAGTTCTTTAGGTTATTTTTGTTACGTTTTCTTTTATTAATCGTTTAAATTAAATGTTAAGAAGCTAGAGGAATGCTTTTTTATGCTCTTTGTAGCATTGTTATGTACAAATATCACGTTAACAATGTTTAATATAACAAATTCCCCTTTATAAACTTTTTTTTGGTTAATCCGAATTTTCCGTAATCCTAACCAGGCCCGGTCCCAATTAGTTCGGATTATCGGGGTTCTAGTGTATGTACAGTATTTGTGTATTTGTAAGTATTTTTATAAAAAATAATAAATAGTAATCATGCATGTAGTATATATTGTAGTAACATATGGGGTTTTCATATCAGAGTATTTACTTTCTAATGCTTTAGCTAGAATTGCAATACTGACAATAATTCTTAATATCAAATGGGATAGTAACATGGTTTTTAATAACTATAACCAATTTGTCTAGAATTGAATGTACAGTAATAACATTTTTTTATTTTAGTAAAACTTACATTGCAGTTTAACATTCTCCTGTTTGTGTGACTCTAACAAAAAAAATGCTAGTAATAATGAAGTAGTTTGAAAATTCAGAGAATCAAACAAGAAATACACTGTTACTTAGCAAAGCTTTATTACACTATATTGCTGATGTGTAGATATCAGCTTGGCTTAGATACCACAGTTGGCCATGCAGGCAGCTAGTGTCAAGGTCGGGTATGCAAAAATGTTAAGAAAAATATGTTAAAATAAGTCATTACAAAGTTACTCTGAGTGTACTCTCAGTAGTTTTGAAAGTTGTGGTAAATTTATTTTTCATTAAAAAATACTGTATACGTAATTTTAGGTTAGGAAGGGCACTAGGCCAGGAATTACTATATTGGAAAGATAGGACATCAACAAACTTACCTTAGAAGTAGGGGTGTGAGAGTAGCAATATTAGGAGTCGAGTCGAGTTTTTAGACATAATTTTCAAGCCGAGTATTTAACCCTTAATTTTCAAAAATGAAAACACAATAATATGTTCTTTTCAGCTAACCTCAATTTCACAATTGACTACAATGTTTTGTTTCCACTTACAGAAACAAAATAATTAATGTCAATACAATACTAAGTAGCGATAACAACTGACGTGCCGACTGATCAAGGTTAACCTTGTTTTTGTTTTCATCGTACTATTTGTACTTCCATCGTTCATGTGCCAAGTCGTCAAGAGATGGGCGTTATTAAATGAATAACAGGTTATTTAGCAAAACCTGTTATAGATTTAACAGGTTACACAAAAAAAAACCTTATTATTTTTGTAACTACCAGTCATGATGCTTGATAAGGTTATAACGAAATTTATATAACTGTAACACATGGTAGTAATGGAGAGTAAATATAGCACACTGAGAAGTAAGCGGAACTGTAACTGAACAACGAATGAAACTTAAAACTATTGCAGTTTACAGTTAAATTATCGATAACAGAACAAATTTTGAGCGGTAACTCTGTAATGGACAAGCAAAGCCCAACGACCGTAACTCGTTATCGACATCATAACGTAACATAAGGCATAACCTCAACCACATACCAAACATAATAAAATACTTCATCTCAGCTTCAACTTCATAACCTTTGGTAACTTGGAACGTTATGTAGACCAGCCGTTAAGTAACGTCAGGCCATAACAGAAACAGAATAACTGTCTGGAACGTCAACGGATCGAGAGTAACAGGTTATAAAAATAACAGATTATTATAACATGTTATCAGAACATAATAGAATCACGTAACAGGTTATCAAAAAAGTAACTGTAATTGCCATCTCTAGTGTAAACGTCAACAAAAACTCAAAACAAAATGGATACAAATCAAATCCAAGGCTAGCAGTACACTTTATATTTGGACTCGTTGAGTCGGTGATGTACTGGTAGTAGCTACATTAATCATTATTTTATTAATCACGGTGCCGGAACGAAACTGTTCTGGGCATTCTATCTCAAATTATTAAAGCTTTTCAATGTCAATAGTTTACGTTCTATGTGTAGTTTATGTTACAGATTGAACGTGATATGATTAAATCTGTCCAAAATTGTCAGTCTTAGAATAGTTTCAGTCATGAACTGTTGAAGTATGGACCTAAAATAAACACAACTGTTAATTTCAAATGTTGGTAAAAGTAGTTATGTAACAAAGTTTTGAAACGGTTCAATAACTGATTCTTTAGTTATCATGTTTTATATAAATAACTAGTGATGGTTATTTGGAACAACTTATTTGGTCATGCCTTCTTTATAAATAACGAGAATATTTTCACCGTAATCGCTATGGCCGTACAATCAAGACTTGAGTGCGTAAATCACGAATCTGAATTCATCATGAGAACATATCAAGTTATAAATACAATATTATGATCATATTTTAAATACAGTTGCCTACATAAAATGATTATCTTTATAATCTATTATACAAATGGTACTTTTGTCTTGATTATAGCGTTTTACTCTGAAAGATATATCAAAACTCGACTCGATTTTTTTAAGTTTTTTAAATCTCGAGTCGAGTTCAAGTTTTTTTTAAACTTAAAAAACTTGATTTCGAGCTACTCGCACACCCCTACTTAGAAGATAAGTTCTCTAACACCAGAGAAGTAGTAACATATACACAAAAGAATCACATAAACACAAATGTTCAGTACCACTGGCACTTTCTTCAGGCGAGTCTCTCTTTTTTCAGACTGAAGAAAATGTGTGATTATGTGATTCTTTTGTATATATATGTTACTACTACTCTGGTGTTAGTGGACTTGTCATAAAGTAAGTTTGCTGATGTCCTATCCCTCCAATGTATACGTAATTTGTTAACTTAATTTTTAATGTGATAATTTTATTTTTAATCTTATGAATAATTTTCATAATTAAATCATAAAAACTGATCAGTTTATTATGAACATGATAGTTCAAATATTTATTAATTTATTTTGATTGTTTAACCAAGAAGTTACTATTTTCCAAATTTAACAGTGATTTTACCGCTCTCAGTTACTATGGCAAATTGCTGTCAGCTGCCTGTAATCTGACAAGGAATTTCTTGTTAAAATGTATAAACATTTTGGAGCCTAAGACTGTAAGAATATGTTTATATTTTGTAAGAATGACTGCAATCACTCATCATTTTCATTTGAAATCCTTACTCCCCCATATATTTATGATCAGCGTCTTAAGAATAAATAAATATTACAAATTTTGGTTGAACCGCTTTGCAAGGATTGACATATTAGTGAAAGTTTTACGAGCCTGTAAGCAAGTATATGTGTCTTGTAAGTATGTCTATTTAATTTGTAAACATGTTTATATTTGAAAATGCCCTTCCACTATATTTGAAAATGCCCTCCACTATGGAAGTAGGGTACATCTTCCTCATATAAATAGAACATTTGTTTTGTTATTTATAAAATGGTTTAAAAATTACAAAAAGAATTATTTTGTTGTGTTAATTTTAATCCAGGATAATTCTGTTGAATAATAATCATGAAATTAAAAATTCCTCATATAAATAGCGCATTTGTTTTGTTATTTATAAAATGGTTTTAAAATTACAAAAAGAATTATTTTGTTGTGTTAATTTTAAACCAGGATAATTTATTTAAAACAGCTTTCTCTGATGCCAGTGTTAAAAATGTAAACGTATTTAAATGTATAACAGTTTTAAGTAAACTTGTTTATTCGTCAGAGTTTATTTTGCTCTTTCATCAAGTAATACCATATTTTATTCATTGATATTGTGACAGATTAAATTTGTTGTTACCTAAACTTTAGTGTTGTATATTATTGTATAGATGCTAAATCATTTGTGTATGTAATATGAATGAATGGTTAGAGATGGGTTTATTTTTTAACCAACATTAAAATTCAGCATAAAATAAAACAGTCTGAAAAGAAATTTTTGTCTTAATACTTAACAATTTTCTGAGAATAATGCTCAAATATTACTAATTTTACACACAGTTGTAAAAATAGAAAATACAAGAGAGCAAGTCAGTTTACATGTATAATTGACTTTATTACACTGTCTTGCCGATGTATAGATATCAGCTTGGCTTAGATTTTTTATTTTTGATATGTTGAGTTTTGTTTTTTTGTTTTTGATTACTGATATGTTGCAATTGGTTTATATTGTATTAATATTAATGTTTTGTGTTATTTATATGATTAATGTTGATAAACTTACGTGGTAGTGAGGACTTTCCAGTCCCAACCTTGCCTTAAAAATAAGGTCTTTTCATTTCATCCCACAGGTGGCCATGCAGGCAGCTAGTGTCAAAGTCGGGTATGCAAAAACACAAATCATATAACACCTGCTGAGGAGGAAGGTTTCTTACAATCCAAGTCAATTATATCGGATTAGTTTAATAGTATTTATTTTGATTTATTTAATGTTGTATTTCTCAGTCCACCCACGTAAATGTGTATTTTTAAGCTCACAAATATTTAGATTGTTAAACATAGTAAATAACTTTTGTGAAAGCTGTGAACTCTCTGGTCAAAATAATAATTATCATAACAAGATCATAGCAGATGTCTTCACTAATGATCAACTGCCTGATCTTGTAGTTACCTCAGTGCAATTTAGCAGATATAATTAACTTTTAACATTATATTTTGTGACATATTTTATGGATTGTTCCAAATTCCCTTATTTTTAGAATTACCAAGAAAATACTGAGAGCCAACATATTTTCCACTGGTATATTTAATTGAAGAAGTGCTGAAATAGTTATTTCCTATATGTTTGTGTTTTCACTTCTACAAAACAAAGTAAAAATTTTACTATCATGTTGTGAAAGTTTTATTGACTGAACAATATTTATCAAAATAATGGATTTTAATTTTGCAGCTACTAATTTATACCTGTAGAATGAACTTTTTATCTTGTGAAAAAGAATGTGAAACAGCCAATTGTTGTTGCGAAAGAAAAGACATTTTAGGGATCAACCCAGTATATTTTATACAAAATGTAAGTGCCTTATTTTACTATTTTTTAAAAATCTATAATAAGTAGTTGTACTAAAACTGAATAATCTTATTATTAGTTATTATCATTATTCATTGACATAGACTCACTCCGAGGGAGACTCACTCTGAGAGAGACTAACTCTTCAGGGAGAATCACTTCGAGGAAGACTCACCCTGAGGAAGGCTCACTTTGAGGGAGACTCACTCCGAGGGAGATTCATTCTGAGAGAGGCTCACACTGATAGGGGCTAAGTCTGAAGAAGACTCACTCCGAGGGAGATTCATTCTGAGAGAGATTCACTTCGTAGGAGACACAGTCCAAGGGAGACTCACTGTAAGAGAGGCTCACTCTGAGATAGACTCACTCTGAGGGAGGCTGTTATCTGAGGAAAACTCACTCTGAGAGAGACTCACTCTAAGGCAGGCTCACTCCGAGACAGACTCACTCAAGAGTAACTCACTCTGAGGGAGATTCACTCCGAGAGAGATTAATTCTGAGGAAACTCACTCCGAGGAGCCGAGAGAGACTCTCTTCGAGGGAGATTCATTCCGAGCGAGACTCACTCTGAGAAAGGCTCACTCTGAGGAAGACTCACTCCGAGGGAGATTCATTCCGAAAGGGACTCACTTCGTAGGTGACTCACTCTGAGAGACTCACTCCAAGAGAGACTCTCACTCTGAGAGAGACTCACGCTGAGGGAGACTCACTCTGAGGAAGAGACTCACTCCAGAATAACTCACTCTGAGGGAGACTCACTCTGAGAGAGAATCACTCTGAGGGAGACACACACTTATACTTTTTTTGTATTATGTTTACTTGTATCATGGGATAAGTTTGATGCTACCCTAAATGTTTACCCTAAATGAATTTCATTCATTCCTGGCTTAGTTCTCTACTACCTAAGTCAACTAATATTAATATAAAATTAATAAAGAAGTTTTTTTCAAAGATAAAGTTTCAAATAAGTAAAAACAATAATAAATTATTCCTCTATCAAAGAAAATTGCATAACGCATACTGTAATTTTGTTGATGAGCTTCTTTATTACCATCATATGAAATCATAGTACAACATTCTTAACATCACAATAAAATATTTTTTAAATGTTATTCATATTTACATTACTGTTTCAAATTAGTGCTTCAAAGGATCAGTAATGTATCATATATTACTCTATTTCACTGTGGATAATATATGTATTTAGGTATTTTAGCCTGTTTTAAATTTCTCCTGCTGTCAAATAAATATTAGTTATAATCCAGCTTAGTTATACGTAAATACATTAGTTTTTTAAGGTGCGAAAACGATATAACTAACTCTAGTATATAACTTGTAAAATATTTGTATTATTTAAAATGTAATATTGTGAATAACGTCTTTTTACTTTATATGAAGTAACCAATTTTATATATTTTCAATTGTATATTACTTTTGTATATGTATATTAAAGTTTTATATTATATTATATTTTGGACTTTTATTTGCTATTTTTTTATTTAATTTGTACATTTCATGTTAAGGTTTGATGAACCATTATGGTTATATTTGTTGAAGGAGAATAACAGTATGGAAATAGAAAATTGCTTGCAGGGAGAGAGGAGATAATTTTAGAGAAATTCAGTTGGAATTTACAAATTATCTTTTTATGGGGCCATACAATACTATATTTATGGTTTTTATAGTTTATAAAACTGTAGATTTATTGCTTTCAGTTTCATTATTAAAAGAATATGATTTGAAATGGGTTTCTTCAATATTTATTTTCACGTGTACCCTCATATTTTGCTCAGTGAAGGAATGAACAGAATCATTACTAATTGTGGCGTTGAATTGGTGTCTTTGGTTTCTTTAACTAAGTAACCATAAGCCATAGTGTTTTTTATTGATGACTAGCTGTTTACCCGTGCCTCGCTACGGGATTAACCTGGGAGAGATCGCGCCTGTTAGTCATACGTATTTGGTGATGTGTATAGAAAAATTCTAACACTTGACGTTCTTTATTTAGGACACTTTACTGTAGTTAGTTTTTAAATATTTTTTTGTTATATTTCAAATTACATTTATATTAATTAGTTTTCATCAAATAACAGTTTTTACATATAATTAATAATTATATAAAAAGTACCAGGTATGAAAAACTAACAGTTACTTTGACAAGTTTTATTATTAAAAATCAAAATACAGTTTATAAATGAATAATGACCCGTATTGCTGTCATACAGTATCACTTTTAATGTTAATCCACTTGGATATTGCATTCCACACACACATATTTTGTCAGCCCCGTGTGTTCCTTACAAATTGCTGCATTGCAGCTGTCACATTTGTGTTGCGTAAATCTGTTTTTTCTAAGGGGACAATAACTGCATCGTATCTTCCCTTCTTGTCTACCTGTAATACCTCAATTATATTAATTTATTTAATATTGATGAGGACTATAGTTAATATACAATGAGGATTAATTTGCCAAATATACATGAAATATAACAACGTAATATTATGTTTATGTTAAATTATATATAGTAATTTGAGTAATGTTTATCAATCAATTATTGACATTCTGTTATCAAATTCATATGTATAAGATCACAGAATGTCAATAATGGATCTATAAACATTAATCTTAAGTTAAGGAGAATGAAATAAAGTTACCTGGAGGTTCATGCCTTCTCGGAAGTTCTTGGCCGGTTACATTTTTTATTGACTGCTTAAGCCCACAAGGTAGATTCTCAATTGATGATCTTCTTAGTAAATGTGGTGTAGCTAATTAATTAAGCTAATTGTTTAGCCAATTCAGAAATATATTTGCGTCTTGGCATTATAGCATTGGTATTGGCTTTGTGGATTATTTGACTGTTTATAGTCGCCAAGTTCAAAAGCCCATTGAAAAGAGTCATTGGCCAACGATTGCTGATCCTCTTTACAGAATATTCTTTTTTCATACGATCAACAACATCTACGCCGCCTTTTGTGACGCTGTAAAAGGTTACTTCCGGCTTCATAGAATCATGGCTGTTTTGATCGATGGTGTCTTCAGAATGAAAAGTGGAAATCAGGAGGACATTTTTGTTTTTTTTAGGCACATAAGACAATAGAAGAGTTTGATTTGGTGGATGCTTAATCCAAACAAACTACTGCAAACTGGCCTATTTTTTACATCTGTGAACATTTGGAGAAGTTGTGGCTTATTTTTCCTTATGGTCCCAACCATTGTGGTTCTGTGATTTACATACAAATCATTAGCAAGGGGGATGGAAGTGTAATAATTGTCTGTAGTCAAGTTCCTTCCAGTTTTATCGATTGGCTCCAGCAATCTTTTTACAACACTGCCTGCTTGTTTTTTTCAATTTTGAATGGACCAAGGGGCTGCTTTCGACAATAGACTTCTATCTTCACAGTATAAAAGGTTCTAGAGTCTACAAGTGCAAAGATCTTGATGCCATATTTATCAGGCTTGTTTCCAATATACTGGCGAAATTTGCATTTGCCTCTGAAAGCCTCTAGCATTTAATCTACGGTTACATACTCCCCTGGGGAGTAACTCTCAATACACTTATTCACAAACGTATCAAAAATTTCCCTTATAGCGGCTAAATTGTCCAACTTTGATCGTTCTTTACGGGTGTCTTTGTCATCAAATCTTATTGCCCTTACTAGGGTATGAAAGCGTCTCTTACTCATTACAGCTCTAAAATATTCCGATGCTGTTCCATCTGTAGCCCACATTTCTGACGTGTGTGCGTGGTTTGCTTTTTTTATTCCCAATAAATAAAGAACTCCAAAAAAAGCTGTAAGTTCCTCAAAATCGGTTAATGGACAATCTCTTATACCACGTGAATAAGATTGACTCATTTTTTTCAAGTTCTTGATTTGTACATATTACTATCTTTTGAATTATTTCTTCTGGAAAAAATATTTTCCAGCAATCCAAAATTGTTTTTTTGCCCTTAGCAACTGATTTGACACCTGGCAATTTTGTAATTATATTCTCTTTGTTAGTTCTACCTCTCACTGGTAAAGGTTTATGAAGTAATCATTTAGTGTGGGGATCTTTTCCTACATAGAAAAGTGGTAAGCCTACCTGCATATTACTTGCTCTTGGTACGGGTTCTGGAATAGGATCCTGCTGGGCTACTGCATCAAAATTATTGTCAATCTCCATCATTTCAAGTTGTCACTAAGGTTTGATTGTTCTGTGTCACTATTGTGGTCATATCGTTCACTAGGAGCATCACTAAGAGAATCCACCGAATAATTTTGGTCACTATCGTCGTCCTCTTCAATCCAACTCAAAAGTAAATTATTGTTATTATTTACAGCCATTTCTTACACTAAAAGATATACACACACATATATTACACTGAATAACACTAACACTACATAAAATATCACTATAAATACTATATTTACAATATTTAAATTTCAAAAATATAAACAAAAAAGAAACGAAAATGGTCGCGCTGTTAGAAAATTTCTAACACTCAGCTGAACGTATCCGGTCGCGTGTTAGAATTTCACTGAAAGACTGGAGCGCCTGACCTTCAACGGCCTCCCCCCACCCCTCCCTGCGATGAATCAACATGGAAATACCCCAGAAATGTGTCACATATAGTTGACTACAAATACATTGACGCTCAATAGTCTTTGACAAGAAATAAAAAAAAATCTTAATACAAGGACCTATTTTGTTAGAAAAAATCTAACAGAGCGACCTCTCCCGGGTTAACATATAAACAGTAACGTTTTATTTCATTTTTGGTAGCTTCGTGTGCCAACCCCCGTCACTCGCTGCGCTGGTGAGGGAAGTTTAGCCTGCAGTCTCGCTTGGGAACTCTGCCTTTATCCCCTTTGTGCAACTCGGCCTGTGGTCTCGTAGGAAAGCTTGGCCTACGGTCTCGCCAGGACATTTGGACTGTATCACAATGAATTTTGGTTTTTGGTGCATTGGAGCCCACATAGTCTTTTCTAAAATCTAAAGGTTTATTAGGAATCAAGAGAAAATACCTTTAACCTGATACCCTTCTTGGGTGTGAATAAAAAGTTTTAAATTTATTTGTTTTTTTTCCTAACAGCTGATGGTTAGTTATTATAATTAAATAAATATAATAACTCCATAAGAATAATACTGAAACTTTAAAGGCCAGTGGTGTAGAGCCCTAGAATCAGATGTGAATAAAACCACACCAGAAACCTCAGGATTGAACTTTACAACTTTTAACCTATACAGTGAACAGAATTATAATATAAATAACATTGACATAATTGCATTGCGTTCAGTCAAAAATCTATTTCAGTTATCGCCAAGGAATAAAATACAACAGATTTTTATATAAACAAATATAAACAATTTGCAGAAACATTTACATCACATGTTTTAAATTTTCCTTTAGTTTTTTTTTTTTTTTTTTTTTTTTAGGAAACAAATCAAACTAAAACTCTTGGGTTAGATTTAAAAAATTTGTCCAATTTCCTTATGATTTTTTCCCTAAAGAACTTTCTACAGTGATGGAATGGCAATGAATTTCAGGTACTCGTTTTTATAAATTAAGATTATATATTTTAATTATTTCTGAAAATGCAGATTTTAGAGATATGAGCGATTATGTGTTTTGAATGAACAAATATTAAAAACGTTGTCTTTTTTACTGAAGTTGACTGATCTTTTTAAAGAGCCATTTATTATTGGTCAAGGCAGCTGATGGACCTGCAATTAATTTATTAAGGAATCCAAAACCATGTACAATATGATTTACAATATGACTGCTCTTTCCTCTGGATTACATCTGAACCCTGGCCATCTATAGATCTCCCTCTGGCAATATCAATATTTTTTGGAGCAGTCGGAAAAAATCTCCCTTGGCAATAAAAAAGAACTAAAGACCAGAAATAAATTATAAACGAGGCTTAGTGAATGTGTTGTAAGCTCTCAGAAGGACTCCATCATCCTTGACAGCTACTCTCTTAAATCAGTTTTTAAGATGATTGAGATCAACCTTTTTCATAATCAATTTACTGTCAAATTAGAGTCCTTGGTTTTGTGATTGCTTATATTCCTTGTATATAAGTAGTGATTTCATGTATTTTTAACACGTTCAATGCTGAAAGAGAATATAACTGTTCACCCCCTAGGCTGAGTACGAAACACTTATCACATAGTACAGACTCCCCTCAAACAAATATAGCTATATCCAAAAACGAAATACACCAAAATGTACACGAAGACTGCCATAACAAGCGACGAGCAACACAACGTTCCCGGGCAACGGCTAACCTCACCCTGAAGAGGGGGCCGGATAGAAGCCGGCCGCCGCGCTCTGACTCCAGCCCGTTTAACATGGGAGAAATGTTTAGTTTCTTAATTACCGCCTAACCGATGGATATTTGAGAAAAATGAAGAAGTAGCCCGAATCTACGAGTCATTTACTATTATTAGAGGTAAATAATTTAAACAATAATAATTTATATCTGTTACAAATTGACTTTTAATAGAACGTTTTTCCCAATTAAACCTACGTATAATTGACTAATTTGAAATGACTAGTTAAAACGTTATTTACTGTGATAAAAATCTAATTTTTGCATCCTTAGAATCCTTATTATTGTTAGTACGGGGACACTTCGATTTAAAAAAAATAATAATTTGTTAGTCGTTATTTTTGGCAATTCTAAAAAATGTTTGCATGTAGACGTTACTCATCGGGCGGTAGAAGTTCAGAGATGTCCTCACAGAGCGCTGCACCTTCATTTGTAGTCTGCACTCTGCAGTCCTGTCTATTCCACGCAAGGAGTCAGACTGTCATTGATATATTTTAAAACATAATGCTTGATTTCTATCTTATGTGAATACATTTTTACGTGAACATAATAATTGTGTTTAAATCTAGTACCATAACACACATAGTAAAGATTTAGTTCTCTATAGTAAAAATATTTCCTTATGTGCATTTTTTAAATTCAGTAATATAAATGTAATAATTATACATTTGAAACATATAGTTTTTTTAATGTTGAAAGTAGCAAGATCATTATTATTATATATTATTAAAATATTAGTTTAAAAAAAAACATTAAAGTAAAAATAAAACAGTGCTAGAAGTTATTTACTTAATTTTCTACCTGTAATAAACGAGGCTGGCGGATTACTATATAACAATTCTTTGTGTTAATATATGTTACAATTGTATCTGACAAACTTATTCTCAAATTATTAACATTTGAAATTAATAATTAGGCTGAAATGTATGTGGTGCTAGGGAAGTTAAAATTAATAATACTGATACATGTAAAGGAGTATGAGAATTTTTATCTGGAGGTGTATATGTACCGTTGTATAACATAAACTGTGTGAACCCTGTCATCGCAGCAACATATGGCGACAGACTTTCACAGATTTACAACCCATTCCGGATGTACAAAACAAAGCCAAGAGGGTAGGTAGCGCGGCGGCATATTAAAGATTCCAGTCACAAGTGTTACTAGTCTTGACCAACTCATCGTGAGCGAGGTTCGATTATGTATTGAAACAGTTTAGACTACGAAACTTGTAGTTAATGTCCCTGCAACCAATAAAGATTTGTTCTGAGTCTCTTATTGACCTTTTTCTTATAAAACATGTTTATAATCAAGATATAGCGATTTTAACTATATCAATCTCCAAAGAAGATGGTTTACTCTAGATTTTTGATTTTTTAATGCGTTACTGAGTGATATAGTGATCACAGAAAATAAAAGTCAAACCATGTACAGTGTGCTCAAACACCGCGCTCTGAAAAACAGGAAAACGCGTTACAAAATACGGAAATCTCCAGATTGATGAATTATAGCAGACGAGCCATAAGACGTAAATAAGACATTACTTGATAGCACATGAAGACCTTACTAGGCAAATCCATTAAGACCTTACTAGGCAAACCATTAAGACCTTACTAGGCAAACACATGAAGACCTTACTAGGCAAACACATGAAGACCTTACTAGGCAAACACATGAATACCTTACTAGGCAAACACATGAATACCTTACTAGGCAAACCCATGAAGACCTTACTAGGCAAACACATGAAGATCTTACTAGGCAAACCCACGAAGACCTTACTAGGCAAACACATGAAGACCTTACTAGGCAAACACATGAGGACCTTACTAGGCAAACACATGAATACCTTACCAGGCAAACACATGAATACCTTACTAGGTATTAAATCAGTATTATTTAATTTTTGTACGTCATTTACAAAAATAATTATATCATTTTATAGATTTAATAACGTAATAGCAACTATAGTGCATATTGATTAAATTATTAAAAAATATTATATGCTGATGCAATATTTACGATTTTATTTTTAAAATTATAGAAATATAAACTTTTGTACATCATTAAGAGTTATTATTATTATTATTATTTTAAAATGTTAACTTAATTTTTTATGGAAATTTGAATAAGTGTGAAGATTTAGTTTCAGATAGTACTAAATGAATGTAGGTATGCTATTGCTATACGCGGGTTAATAATTAATTACAATATCCTTTTTACTTAAACTTTGTAGAAGTTAGATTGATTACAGTTTGATGTTTGTATTTTTGTAAAGACAATATTGTTAATATTATTTGTGTTATAATATTAAATTATTAAAATACTAAAAACGTGTGTAATATTTTAAAATCCTGAGTCCACTAAAAATATAAAAGGTAAGGCTTGTTAAGATTTAATTGCACTAATTTGTGTCATTCATACAATGACTAATAAGCAATAAGGACTCTATTATCATTTTTCAGTTGTAATTGAAAAATGGTTTGATGATATTGAGCTATATAACCAATATTTTTGTCACACCATTTTTGTCATCATACTATTATATTTGAATTATCAGATACTCTAATTAATTTCCTTTATTTCACATGTGTACCTACTTGAAATTTGTAATTAAATGTTTTTATTTTATTTTCTGTTAATTTTACATTTAGTCATTCACTTTTATAAATTGGTTTCATTCGTTTGTGTCAGGTACTTGTAAATACTCGTATTTTAAATATCACAAATTCTAATTTTGTGATATTTAATTCTAACAAATAAGTTTTCATGCTAGTTTCATTAAGTGCTGTGTTTATTAAATTCAACATAACAGTAATAAAGGTATTAGGTAAGTAGTATAAACTCTGTTTTATTAGTTTCAATAACAAGAAACTAGATGCAACTCTACCTAATTTATTTGTACTACTGGAAGGAATGAGGACAAGCGGACCGCGGAAGGCCCCAGACAACCCTGTCGGCTGGCGGTGTCAGTCACTTGACCCTTCCCTTCTGTTGTTCTATAAAAGATTAGAAAGAAAGTGAAGAGATGTTGCAAGGGGCGAACGGCCGAGCAATAAATGCCTTGACGGCTGAGCCAAGAAGCGCCCCTAGTGCCTAAAACACCAACTACCAACACAGACAACGTACTGCACTAAACACCGCTCCCTGTGGCCGTTCGCCAAACTAAAATGGGATTTTCAATCTGACTACGGAGCCCTCTGAATATATACATTTCAAGGGTGGGTGGTGCATTGTTCCATGTGCACCGCCAGTCATGCCATAGCAGCACTACACTGATCAATGTAGCCCGTACGGTACGTGTTACACATATAAAAAACAAATAAACTGCAGGTACTGTTCTTTTATAAATATATTCTTTTTGATAAAAATGATAAAATGCAATAAATGTTTCCCTTTCCTAGCCAATAGGCCTTGGCAACACAGCAGATATTGAAAAAGTTAATCAGAAACGTATGTAAATAAAATAAATCTATCTTCTTCATCTTCTATTAAGACTCACTGACCATCTAGAATTTTCATTAGACTTCCAATTGGAACACTACAGGACTCATTTATCTTCAGCCATAGTATTTGAACCTGACAAGAAAAATCAAGTTAACACTGGGCACCATTATAACAGCAGTGATAGTGAACTTGTATATGAAAATATTACTTACATGTCGGAAGCTCTCTGCAATTATCAATGCTTTATCAAACTCTGTTTGACAGCTTCTATCAGTTTCAACGGTATGTTCCTCCTGAGCTAAAGCACATACCTCCTAATCTTAACTAACATATTTTGAGTCATTGTTATCTAAAACTTACTGGATGATAAACTGTAAAAATAAAATATTAACAAAAATTACTGGGTAACGTGACAACCCTGAAACTCACACTATATTGCCCTGCCAATATTTGAAATGAGGGCAATGTCTCAACATTCTTGAAACAAAGACATATAATTTAGCATTATAAAGTCCAAATTGTTTCAAACTTAAAAGGTTATTTAGTATATTTATAAAAACAATACTAACGTTTTACATTCACAAAGAGGAAAAAAGCCTCCTTAAACATCTGACAGTAAATTGAGAATTAGAGGGAATAAGTATTAAATATGTCCACCGTGCTCAACTATTGTTTACGTTTCATGTATATTATCATAGATTTCATGTCTTTTTGACAAATAAAAACATAAATAAAAATAGTTTTTCATGAAGAATATATTTGTTTATATAAATAATAGAATACAAGAACTTTTCTATGTTGTATCTAAGAATTGGCAATCTACTAGTGATTGCGAGGTAATCATAAGCGCGTAGATATAGAAACAACATAAACCACAAATCTCTTCTGATCTTCTGTAAATTTCCCTTACTGCCTAATATTTTCGTCTTCCAACTGGAATATTCTAGGCTAATTTAATCATCAACCGGAGGATGTTTCTATGAAAGTTAAACCTGAAAAGAAACACTTAATTACTAATGGAAAATGTTATAATGGGGGTGATAATATAATAATAGTTTCGATGAATATGTTACAAACCTATCAATATTTTGGACTTTGATTTATATTCTTACAACTAGACTGACACGACTTCTGTTCTCTGATATCTCAACAGATGTTCATCATAAAATTTAATTCATGTTTACAAAACAAAAAAATCGAAATGAGTAAGATAGAGATAATGTGATAGGAAACAGTACAGTCTAGCCAAAAGACTATAAAACAGCCTGGCTTTTATCTATAAGGATGGACCTTCTTATTCTATTTGTATTCTTTGATTTTATATCCTCTTACTTTCACTTATGAGCTTGTTTTGAATGTCTCATTTAACCATTATATGAATGACTACTTAATAAAAAAATAAATAAACATTCATTCTATAAGTGGTAATTTTTTCATGGAAACAAAATTGGTGTTTATACATTGGGATGAACCAAAGAGAAACACAAAAGTAAGTATACAAAGTATTTATTCTACAACTAATTACAATATGGGCCCCTGCCTGTGAATATGTTTAAAAATGAAACAAGAACACTAGTAGATTAAGATATATCCAAAGATTAAGGTGCATAAAGATGAAAAACTACAGTGTACTCAATTAACGTTGAACTGAGATGGAGGGTGGTGGCATTGCCAACCCAAGACGCAGTATTGCTAGATGGATTTAGACAACGTAATTACTCACGACTCTATAAGAAATTTCCCACTTTCGACCAAAATTCCCACATTGAACCTTCAATTTTTTTTTACCGAGTGCAAAAGAATTAATCATTGATTTTCTTAAGAATTAATCATTGATTTTCTTACCAATCATTCTCAAAATCAAATTTTGCTGCCTCCATAAATATACCGCCCCAGGCGAGTGCTGGTCTGCCTGTGTGTAAATCTGCTACTGCCACCCACCCATACACGTACAATGTACAACGTACTGAACGTGTATGAGTGAGCTATTGTACGTAAATACTATTGTACGTATATGGATGGATGGGTGGGTCAATACAACTGTATGTGTATGGGTGGGCCAATACCACTGTACCTATATATACATATATAAAAGCCATTTACCACTCATCACTATTTCTACAAAACTATATATCCAATTGACTTTAAACTTTATACATAGGTTTATCTTGGCCCCTAGAGGCTCACCAAGAAATTATTTTCTTCTCCAACCTCAGGACTTCGTTCCACTGGCCTCCAAAATTCCCATTGGAGCTATTAATTGATCGATTTATTTTATTAGCAGCTGTTTTATAAAAACAGATTGAATAAAATTGTGGTAGGCTAAACTTTTAAAATTAAAAATAATTTGAGTACAGAAGTAAATTATAAATAACATCATCTGTTTATAAATTGGATACAATACAAACTGAAAACTTGCTGCACATTTTGATTAGGCTTCAATATTATGAACGGCAAAGCAGGCGGGTACAGCTAGTATATATATACATAAAGATGTATATATATATATATATATATATATATAAAGATGTATATATATATATATATATATATATATATATACATCTTTAACTTAAAACATTCTAAACAAAGTCAAATGTACGCTGAGGGTCAATGTTCTATTTACATAATTGGGAAAAAATTGGTTGAATCAAAGAGTTTAAAATAAAATCACACAATTTCAAACATTTTATTTGTAAACAAATATGCTAAATTAACTAATTACAATAATCTTATATAAGTAAACAATAATCTAACAAACAAAAATATACTAGCTATGTATAGTTTTTATATATTTTTTAAAATTTTAATTCCCTCTATAACAATATCACTAATGTTGAATAAAAATACTAAGGCGATATGTATTGTAAGTTATCTTATAAAATAAGTTAACTAACAAAAACTTTAATTAGATTGTAATATCTTGATAAATAAGTAAGATATCTCTCCAATTGTTTTGATGAAACAACTAATTGTAGCAAAATAAGAAAAAAACGTTCACTAACAACAATACAAGATCACAGCTGCACTGTTATACACCCCCAAATACAACTATATAGGATATCTAATCTAAATTAAAGCTTTATGAAACAATTCTTCTGTGAGAATTTGGGAATTATCTTTTGTTGAAATTGTACATTTCCTCCTGTAACGAGTACCTCTCTTGCGAATTCGCTGTTTGAGGAAGAGGAGTTGGTGGTGATCCTGAAAATTAAGTTAAATAATATAAGATTACTTCTATCTTACTCAGACACTATACTTGTCTTGAGAATCATTCTTGGGCCTAATTTTATCAACAGAATAAGAATATAAAATTTTTAAATGTGTTCACTTTATGTTTCTAGTTTATACAAAATTGTTCTTTATAAGTTATCCTTAAGGGATTGCATAGTTTGTAACAGTTGTGCACATGCTAAACAATCTTTCATAGTTTAATGTTGGTATTATTGCCCTGGCTATATTGAGCTATTAATAACTAGTCCTTTCTGAGCTAAGTTTAACTCAGATAGTAACTATGACTAAACTCGTTCATCTACACTCATTCACTCCTCATATTCTCTCATATCTCTACGATCGGCATCTCATAAATTAATAATGAATAATAATAAAAATTAATTAGTATCTTTATTAGTAAAACTTGTTGATAAACATGATATAATGGTTCTAAAAAGACACATTTTTTTTTTTAATAATTAATTTCTTTCAAATTATACTTAACTTTCTTTTCTTTTTTTTTAAAGTATTGATTTTATAATTTTGATAAAAATTAACATTAGTATATCAGAAAAATATACTTATAAGGGATACACAGTGTTCCCTGACTTTGTGCAGGAGATACCAGATGACCAAATAACAGTTCATAGTCAAAATTATAAATGCCTTTAATAATTGGAAATTCAAATATTCTCCTTGCTAAATAAGAAATTAAAAATAGCTATACAAAACCCAACAAACGGGAAATTAATAAATTCCTGGGTTAAATAATGAAAAATCACATTTTGCTTTTAATGACTGGTTTTAATGACTGGTTTAATGACACCTTTTTAGCGCCATGATCTAATAAAATTATCCGCCCAGCACATTTGAAAAATGCCACAGACCGAAATATCACACCTTATACTTTGTTTTTGCACTTACATCCATTAAAATATATGAATAAACTCGGTACTAAATAGTCTTAACAGAAAAACATTTTTGGTCCCTTTATTTTCCTTTTTTTCTGAGTTTTATACATTACTAGCCAACAGCCCTTACTTTCCTACGGGTAGGTTCTCTATACTTGCTTACCCTTCCCTCTGTGGTTAATAAACACATAATCACACAAATTTTCAGTGCCACTGAAAATTTGTGTGATTATGTGTTTCTTTTGTGTATGTTACTACTATTCTGGTGTTAGTGAACTTGTCTTCTAAGGTAAGTTTGCTGATGTCCTATCTCTCCAATATACTGAGTAGTTAATTGATAACTAGTCCTTTCACAATGCTCACTTAAATACAAATAATTACATTCACAGAGATTATGATCTTAAATTGATGTAGCCCAGTTAAACAAAAACATACACTAAAGAATGAATAATGTGATTTGAAAGCAAACGTACCTGTAATTATAAACTTGGTGATGTATCTGATCGGCGTCTCGACAGTTAAGAAGAGAGGCAGAGCTATCAACAAACTGATGGAAACATCAGCAATACTCCAACTCACCTAAACATGAATCATTGCTATAAGGTTCTCCTCTCTAGATAAAAAAATTGTGTTCTTTGCAAATTATCTACAAGAAATTACATTTGTAGGGTTGTATTATAGAAACCAATTAAAATTTTACCGCAAACAAACTTCTAATCTGCCTAGAAGAATATTTGATCGTATATTATTGTTATTTTCTATGCATATAAAGTTATTCATTGTTATTATTTCTCTGTGTAGTTAAACTAAAATTGTTACAATACCTGTGTATCAGTTCTAAAGAGTTTACATGCTGACTACATGTTTCGGAATAAGAATTCCATCTTCAGGTCAGTAAAAATTGGTTTTAGCTCCAGCTGGATTATCGAGTATATACAATACATAATACACATAACATAAAGAATAAATTAAACAAAGACGAACATTAGTAGGCCTACCGGACACACACATTCAAGAACCAGGTTGGCAGTCTTCTTCTCGAATATGCATGTCGGTAGGCCTACCAATGTTCATCTTCATCTTTGTGTAATTTATTTGTTATGTTATGTGTAATATATGTTGTATATGCTCAACAATCCAACTAGAGCTAAAACCACGTTTTTACTGACCTGAAGATGGAATTCTTATTCCGAAAGATGTAGTCACCATGTCAACTCTTTGGAACTGATAGACAGGTATTGTACCAATTTTAGTCATATACACAGTTCCGTGGCTAAAACCATGTATTTTAATATATAGTTTGATTAAACTTTGTTACTTACCCAAGACACTTATTAAGGCAACAATGTGCATTATAATAAATAAATATGACTTCTATGATAAATAAAGATAACTTCATTTTTATAGGCCTCTATATAACCTTCGCTCTATTTTCTCGCTTCCTTTTTTTATTTTCATCAATCCATTCATATCTCATTTTACCAAATCTACTGTACTGTCTCTTTCCAATTCAGTTAAATTTATCTCCTTTTATGTCTGTCTTTTACTAGCTGTTACCAGTGCTTCATTATAGGGTAAAATATAAACTTGGTATTAGTTAGATTGTGTTGCACTTCGGTAATTACATTTCTGAATGTCAAAAATATGAATACAAGTTCAACCATTGATAAATTATGTCAAAAAATAACATATTGCTCATAAGAATAATATAGTAACTTTTGGGCTAGCCTCAGGCATATTTCAAAAATCCAAATAGCTCAAAACCAATTTTATAATATTTATGATACAAAGTTTAACCCTTTGACCGCTGATGTCCTTATTAAAGGACATTATGATTCTCGCCGAAAATAGCCGACGTTCTTAAATAAGGACGCTGCGTAGTGACGCTACAATTTTGTTATTTTAACAGATAAAGAAGCCCAGTTTGGAAGTTTGTGATCCTAAATAAATATATTAAAGGTTAATTACTGTTTTATAATGTTGGTATTAATAATTTCCTACTGTACGTCACTCAAATCCGAGTAATACGTCAATCTGCCACTGGCGTCACCGGTATTATGCCTCTTTACCATGAACAGCAGAATTACCAGGTAGTGCTCGAAGTACCAGTTCTAGAGATAAAAGAATGAAAACTGGTTATGCTTGCAAAAACTGTAAAAAAAGGGTCATCTCCTGCCTGTGCTTGACAAAGTATAAGTGCTAAGAAGAGGATTGTGCTTGTGTAAATAGTGTAGATATTTGTAGTTTTTATTATTTTTTTATGTGTTCATAAGTTACGAATTACAAGTGTACAATACAAAACAAACACTCAAACATTTACAAAATTTAGTTTTCAAACGTCCAAAGACAGAGAAGATAGTCTGCACTGTCCACTCTTGCATAAGTTAAGATTATGTAGTAAGTCAATTTTTTCATGTTTTAGAAAATAATTTATTGCATTGTTCACTATTGATCAATTGCTTTGAAACTTTTTGCAGGTCTTCAATATTACATTTGATTTCAAATAAAAATAAGTTTTATATAAAAAATATTTTTCGTTTACATTGATTTTTTAGTTCAAAATCAAAATTTTACTGTAAAATAAATGCTATTTACCGTTTTGACACTTTTTAAAAATAAAATAAAAAACAAAACTTATAATGAATTTACGTATATTATAGTATTTTGAAAGACAAACAAATTATTATTTTAACGCCAAACAACGGTTTTACAACGATTTATATAGCACACTACATAAACAGTGATTTAGGCACCGACAGTCTAGGCTGCCAAGCGCCAAAAGAGTTAATAAAAAAATTACTCTCATTTTCTTGTGAACTAAAAAGGTGTTACTGACCAACCTTGCCAGAAATTGAAATAAAGCTTATTTTCTATTCTTTGGTGAAAGAAACATATAACTATAATTTGGCTGGATAGTAAGTGATCTGCATTTAGCGCATGTAGAGGTTTCTGCAGTTTAGGAGAATCTGTTTAGCTTTCATCTGCAGTAAGTCACGGACGTGACTAACTTCCACATCAGTGTTTAGTCGAATAAATTATACTGTAAGTATAATGAACTGTACAAGTTTTTTAAATTGATGTTTATTGTTTAGATTATTATTAATTGTTATTTGAATGTAATTAACGATTTAATCATTTAAAACTTGATTTATTAGTGTTAATCAAAACAATCAATGGTCACTGCTACATATGACGTACTGGATGGGACAAGCTATTGCGTCCTTCTGTCATCCTGGTTGCCATGACAATTTTTAAATGCAATTACATTACACAGTGGGGGAAAAGTAATTTCTCTCTCACTTCCACCACTCAGTACATCTCACTCGCACCAGTGCATTCAGTAGGTTGCTCTCAAAGCACCCTATCTATAAGCATAAAGTATGCTATTCAAAGCAATGTCTGTACAGTGAAAACTCTTATTTTTGCACAGGTTACAAGATCAGGGATTTTAAACAAATATGTCATTGTTCCATTAATTGTTGTCAGAATACTTGTGTTGTCAGAATATGTTCATCTATTATATTTTAAGTAATTATTTTTTCATTTACACATTATCTGCAAGAAATCCTAAAATAAAAATTTAGAAAACTAAACATATACAAGAAATCAACAAACAAATTTCGATACATAAATAAATTTCAGTCTTTAAGATTTCAATTTTAAACTTCAATCTAAGTTGTGACCATGTCTAAATTATTGGACAGATCAAACTAGGTGATGAATTATCCATCAGGCATGGTAAACAGCTGTGAATGAAATAAAGTAGTTCTGGATCAAGGCAAGACAAACAAAGAAAAATTCTACTTTTCACTAGTATTTCATTGATTGGGGAAGTCTGTGTCTGTCACTAGAATTGCGCCTGAAACTTATTTGTAGAACTAGCCTCTACAGTCATTTGGTTTTCCAAAACCACTTTATTCCATGTACAGTCATGATATGTTTTTGATAGATAAAAAATATCTTGGCAGTATTCAATCTCCATCTTTCTCTAGTGCGATTAGTTTTTAGGATTCTGTGGTGAAAAGGACAAAATGCGGTCTGAACCATCAGTGGAAGATTTCCTCTGACCAACGTAAATCCTCCTAGAGACATTTGGGGTTCTATTCATAAGTAGAACTGCTCTTAAAACAAAAGCATTTACTTATATCTACATCCTTACCAACTCTAGAGGGTTTATGTAAACAGTCGTTCTTGAAGAGCCAATCCACATGAACTGAGGGATGTTGTGTATGAGGTAGACACAGTAGGAGAGCTTACTGAGGGGCACGAAACCTCCCCAAGAAAATATCCTTGACAGTGGGGCTGTAAAAATAAGAAGTTATTTTTATGAGTTGTAAGGCTTTTGGAATAAAATCAGCAACTGTTTGGAAAAAATTAGAAAGCATATACTAAAAAGAAAATAATTTTAACTCATCAAGATAGGATACCCTAAGAAGATCAGAGATTTTACAGTAAGAATTATGTAAATAATTTTTTAGGGCGAATGTGCAGATTCTTCAAATAGTAGGAGTTCTCTTTAAATGCATTGTATGTTTGTAAGAATAGTTTGCTTTTAAAGTTAAATGACTTAGTGCACCAGTACCAAAAGTCTCCTCAGTGAGTGTACCAAGTAATTTATTTTAACTCTTATTGTTTGAAAGCTTAAACTTTTAATCAGACATTTCAAGAGGGTATTCATATTTTGCATAATATTCCAACTATGTATAATTTAATTTGTGTAACTGAGTTGGTTAATTGTGTGAATTTTGATTTCATTCCAATTTCACGATATTTCAATTTATAAGAAAATACATAAATAAGTGTCTCACTATGAGCGAACCTATCTGATCATAAAAATCAGCAACAGTGATCTAAACCTTAGCCACTTCCTCTCTCTTCCTTGGTAGCAATCTGTCTACATAGCAAGTGAGGAATTTCCCATGTCTATGGTACTTAAAAAAATTAAAAAAAATAAATAGAAGTAATTTAATAATTTTTGTTCTCACTGCCTTGTTGGAATAATGATTATAGAACATGTAGAAAGTAAATGTATTCAACATTCAATGCTATTGTAGAAAATCGAAATCCTGAAATCCTTCCCCACTTTGATGGTGACGCTACATTCAGTGACCATATAAATGAACTACTGTACATGGATAAACTTACTGTTTCTTGTTGCATTCCCATTACACCTGTATGCAGTTGTGAAGAACTGCTTAAACCTTGCCTTAAACTCCTCCTCTTACCATAATACAACTCACTGTCCCATATGACCACTTAACGTGAACCAATATGTCCATAGTGGTTTTTTTTTAATTTATGAAAACGTTTAGTTTGTCTTTATTAATATTTTGTTGGAATGTGATAGGTGTTTGTCTTCATTAAAATTTTCAGACCTAGTTGAACCACTATGGAAATGGAATGCCAGATTTTAATTTTTGTTTTATGTTTATTATCCGTAAATAATAACAATAACTTTATAATGAAAAAGTTAGAGAATATTTTTAGTGGAAAATGTTTAGTAATATGACACTTTTAATGATTATAGTTCTTCAGACATGTAATGTGGTGGCACATTGATGATCTTCTTGAACCCCGCATGAGCTACCCGTGGCACACACTTCAAATTACAATAATGCTTGTTCTAAATTGCAGCTGGGTTTTATTTTAAAGATCTATATATCTTTATTGTATCTTATACTAAATCTAGACCAAATATGACCACCGGTAGCACACTTTTAAAAAAATAGATATGTGCACAATATATTAAATGACCAAATAAATCTTTGAAATTAACACTAGGTTTTGCCATGTAAAACAAAATGTTATTATAAACATATATTTTATATTGTAGTAAGTAAGCAGCAACATATTAATTTGTTTATTGAAAAATAATTTGTCTGATACAATAAAACCATTTCATTAAAACAATCTAGACACATTGTTGGATTACCATAATATACATTTTAATATTAAAATTCAACGCACTCATTTAACTTTTAAAGAACTTTTAAAAATATAACAACAAATAAATATGCAAACAAGTAAATGAAATTTGCAAACATTGCTGGATATTTAAGTTTTTGTTCTTGAAAACGTAGTAGTTTTTTAGAAAAGTAAAACAAATAAAGTTACTCTTATTTGATCATTCAATAATATTGTGTGTACCACTAGTGGCGCACATCGTAGTGAACGTGTTAAGGTGCTGCTGATAAGTTTTACATCAGTAAAATATACAGAGTGATTTTTTAAAGTGTGCCACTATTGGGATCTTTTAAAACTGCAGATATACAACAAAATTTAAATGGGGAACTTCATCTACTTTTTCCTCATTAATAAAAATATGCATTTAGCGTTTTTTTTTTTTTAACCACCATTTTATGGGGACAACTTACTTTTTTCTTATGAAATGCTATATATTTAATGACTGTGTCTGATAGAAAGTGTAATTTTAAGACTTTTTTATTCTTTGCATTTTTTCCGTAGTATTAGCCGTTTCTAATACATGGACACTCAAATAGTTAAAAACGGCAACTTTTGAAGGAGCCAGGACATTAAATTTTCAAAAATATAGTGTGTTGCAATTACATACCTATCATAATAATTAAATTTACTTATGTTGCACTAAGTGCTATTTTATCAATCAAAATATATTTAATTGTGAAACTACGTTAAAAAAGGAAATAACAAATGTTTTTAAAATTAGTAGTAGAAACTGGGTTATTGAAAAATAGTCTAGGGCTAACTATATTTATTTTCTCTAAAATATTCAACCTTTATAACTAATATGTATGAATTTAAGCCTGGATCCTAATATTACAGAATAAAACATGGCTGTTATTTATATTTTGCAATGTCAAAATTTGCCCTTTTGAACTATTTGAGTGCCCATAGATTAGAAACGACTAATATTACGGGAAAAATGCAAAGAATAACAAAGTCTTAAAATTACACTTTCTATAATCATTAAGTACATAGCGTTCCATAAGAAAAAATTAAGTTGTCCGCCATTTTGGAAAATGGCGGCTTTTTGAAAAATGCTAAATGCATATTTTTATTAATGAGGAAAAAAAGTAGGTGAAGTTTCCCACTTAAAGTGTGTTGTATCTCTGCAGGTTTAAAAGATCCCACTGGCGGCACACTTAAAGTATCACAATTTTTACTAACTTTAAACTTATGGTGTAGTAATTATTTAAATACATACTTTATTTTGATATAATAGCACAAATAAATACAATTGAAATGGTAAAAATATGATTTAGAAAGCCTTAAATAACGCTATTTTGAGACTAAATTTTAACAACTTTTCTGGGGAAACCACCAGACCCCTTTTTTCTTGAGGATATGACATAGCCCCCCTACACCCCCGAAACTTCCTACATGTTTACGAATCCATGAGGCGTCACTGCTCATGGGTACCCAAACACATTGTTTGGGTGTTCAAATATCCCCCAAAACAAAAAAACAAAAACTATTTAAGAATATTTTTAGTACTATTTTCCTTACAATAATTTTATATGTTATTATCTTTAACTCTTCCCACGCCATAGACAAAATGCTATATTTTGAGATTATGCTTATTTAAAATAAAAAATTAAATTTGAAATTCCTTGAAGCTGATTTGTATTCTCAAATACATTAGTACAACTTAAATAAAAAACACAATAAATTTTGTTGAAAACAAAAACAAACACTAACAACAAACTCGAAATGCCCTTGAACGACTGGAGTAAGATGGCGGATAGTTTCGTCCGCGGCGCTGTGGAGCGCTAGCGCTGTCAGCTGCCTAATGGAAATTTCCACTATAAACAGACAAGCTTCCCAGCTGACTCATGTTAGTGGTGTTGAATTATTCGTCTTCAAAGTAGCTTACGCTCTGCTATATTTACATATAGTTATTTAAATTAAAAAACGTACGAAAAATTAAAAAAAATATATATATATATTTGGCGGATAGTTTCGTCCTCGGCGTTTGGAGATTGTTACAGTTGGCGGATTATTTCGTCTACAGCGTGGGAAGGGTTAAATATAAAATTATTTTAACACTAAATAGTTTGTTTTTTTATCAAGCCACCGATCTCTTGCTATAGATGGTGAATGAGTGCTCTCATTGTTACTACTAAGGTCGCTTATTCCTTGGAAAGGTCTATTTATCAGTAGCCAGGGCATCTAATGGATGTACTGAATAGTGTGGAATCCGAACCACATAGTGTTGGTCTAATTTTCAAAATTCTGACAGGCCTGTACTAAGTTCTCTCACTTGCACACAACCCAAACATGACAACAAGTCCATACAGACACCCCAGACTTCTCTAGTAGTTACTAGAGAACTATTGAGTGGACACCAAGTCAGAATTAAAATGGTTGATCATCACCAACAGTCTCCTCAACACTTAGCCCCCAAGTAGCGGTAGCTGGGTGCATACTCTACACCTCAGAGCTGGTTTTTGTGAAAGCAAAGCTTGACTTACTCGTTTAAAAGTAAATATTACGTTTAAACAAACCTGTAGTTTGGCAATCTGATATAAGAATAGGTCAGATTGTGCAAAGGTACTAGGATTTTTGTTTACTATCTGAATAAATTAGGAAAAATAAACTAATTATGCTACATTTTTGACCATTCTCTTAGTTTGGCAAATATGGAATGTAAAATGTACCTATCAGAATAGAGAACTCTTACTTAATACACAACATTATGATTATGTAATATCATAAATATTAGTAATGAAAATAAAACAATTAATTGTAAGTTAGAAACGTGTACAAAGATTAAGGATCAATTCATGCAACATAATGATTTGTCTGCCTGGAATAAGTAATATATAGGCCTACATGTCCCTTTTACATCATAAAATTTGTAAATTGAAAATCGAGTGGGCAGCATTTTCCAGTGTTATCACAGTACACTAGTGAACATTCCAGATAATTAAGTACCATGCTTAAAAAACTTGTATTATATGTGTTTAAAGAGATAGTGTATTTTATACAAAATAATTTCTTTATAAGTAGGTGTATGTGATAAAAGAATAGATTCATTCTTAAGACGCCAATTGTCAAGATATGGGTGAATATGAATATCGAATGCGTGTAGATGAGCGAGTGTAGTTATTTTTACAATCAATTTTTATGATCTCAGTATTATCCTGATTGGTTGTATTTAACAATAGATGGTAAAATAGTTACCTCTGTTTTGTTCTCCACCAATCTTATGTTACTACAGCACTACCAGTTTCGAAGGAAGTGTGTTAAGTGAAGCCCAAGAAAGTGCACCTGAAGATGAAGGACATCCTTCGAAACCGGTAGAGATGTAGTAACGCAAGATTGGTGGCAGAACAAAACAGAGGTAACTATTTTACCATTGTTACAAACTAAGGTAGACTATTCCTTAGAAGTGTGATTAATTAATAGCACAATAACAAATGAATTAGTAAAAAAACTGATAGGTGGTTATCAGCATTTGAATACCCTAAATTTATTAAAGTATTAGTTTGAGAATTTTATTTTTATCCAGTGGGACTTTTGTATAAAATAGTTTTATTTAATTCATATAACCAAATCAATTAATATCAATTAGTCAAACTCAAACAATAGTTTCAATAAAAAACGGCTACTTACTGGATTTTCCAAGCGTGAAAGAGACGATAATTAGTACTAGGCCCATGCCGAAGAGAGAGTGGTAAGTGGCAGCATATATTGCAACTATGAGACGATTGGGGTTTAAACTCAAATCGTAGAACAGTGAACCACTCCAATATACAATCAGGCAACAGATGAAGCCTATTGCTTGAAGGGCGTGGGCTCGTCCCTGGACATATTATTTTATTAAAAGTGGAATAAACATCAACAATTTTATTTTGTATGGTTAAGCAGCTGGTGCATTACTAATAACTGAAGCTTCTGCACCAAGGTGTTATCGGAAGCTTTAGTTATTAGAAACATCAACAACTTTATATATCTTTTATATTAGAAGAGATAGGCAAACTTACCTAAGAAGTAAAGTCCACTAACACCTTGTAGTAGTAAATAAAGACAAATCCTATAACACAAACTTTCCTCAGGTGAGAAGAGATTCTGCCCAATCTCTACTCACCTGAGGAAAGTGCCAGTGGCACTGAAAATTTTTTTCAATACCACTGCGTCTGGATGGGTGTATCAATACCACTATACATTTATAGGTGAGTACGTGTTTCTTGCTATTCTAATACTGATTCCCTAGTGCCCTTTAACCTAACCTACAACAATATATTTTGACATTTTACAAACCGATAAAGGATTTAAGAAAAATTAATCCAAAATATAAAAAAATTGGATTGATAACTTGTAAACAAATATGAAGATATTCTTACCATTGTGTTGTGAAAGTTGATAAATTATTGCTACTTTTCTCAGATGATTACCAAGCAGTTCATTGTGAAAGTACTAGTGGCACTATAAAGTACTAGTGGCACTATAAAGTACTAGTGGCACTATAAATTTGTATAGTGTAAAATAAAAGTCACAGGAAGTTTTCTTTTGCCAAGCGAAATGAGGGCTAAGTAGCCCTCTCAAGCACTTAACCTGAGGACCACCAATACCAGGTAACTTCTGAACAACCCAAGTGAATGTAAAAGAGGGCTGCATGCAAGAATGGGATCTCTGTACCGGTCACCCATCCAAGGAACAACCTTGCTCGATTTTACGCCATTATCTTGCGATAACGCCGGAATCCTGAGGTCAAGGCTACCGGATGTTTTCTTTTGTCTGTGTTAGAGGACTTGCCTTATCAGGTATGTTTGTTGATACGTTATTTCTCCTACTATATACAATCAGTTTAATATGCTAAAAATGCCTCTCTCGATAATAATGCTTTAAAGATGGGTTCAGGACAAGCGCTATAAATCTCATCACATTCAATTTTCAAAAGAAAACATTTAAATTCACACATTGATTTTGAATGAACTGATATTTTGTCATGTAATTTTATTAGTTTCATTTCCAAAGATAGCAATTTACCTTGTACCACTGGCTATAGAAAAAAGAAGATTATCCACTCATTTGAGTTCTGTGTAGCTGGTTTTCCTGCTCGGTGAAATAAGTTCATGTTAGGTTGTCAAATGCCTGCCAGTGATCTCCCTCTCTTTATCTCTCCTCATCCCTCTCTCTCACTCCAAAACATGCTAAAGTGACTAATAGGGTGCCAAACAGTCGTACGAGCAGCATAGGCTATCTAACAATAATCCACATATAGCAAAAATGGATAGTCATTTCTATAGTCAATGCTTGTACTCAATGTTTCATAATGTACTAAAGTATTATAAAATACTTTAATTCAATAGAAATATTACTAATGACTTACTCTTGTGATTGGTTCGTCTTGTCTGTGAGAATAAACGTAGCATCCTGCCAACAATCCCATCAGGTAGGAGGTGCCACGGTGATGTGACTGAATGTAGATGGAAGTGAACATATCATGGTGGCGGGGATCATGCCAAAATCTACAGACAAACAAATGACAATTTCATTAACGCCTTCATATGATCTTGAGTTAATAATATTTGAGTGTTAGGAAAAGGGAAGGAATTGGAGGCACTTAGTACGGAATCATTTTCTTTATCACATTATTCAGTTGAAAATGTTGTATGGTTTGTAGTAGGGAGAACTGCTCAATT
Organism: Stictocephala bisonia; assembly: GCA_035578905.1. NCBI lineage: Eukaryota > Metazoa > Arthropoda > Insecta > Hemiptera > Membracidae > Stictocephala > Stictocephala bisonia. The sequence goes on from JAQJVL010000316.1 coordinate 217,749, forward strand.
TAGACATAGCTCCTATCAGTTAGACTAGCCTATTTTTGTTTTGTAAGCTTGTACCAATGGCTTAACATAACTTCCGAACCGTATGGTCACACTGGGAATCAAACTCTGTCCGATTGCTTGAAAACCACTGTCTTAGCTACATTAGTCCTGTCACTCCTTTATTACTTACTTATTCAAGATTCAAGATTTTTACACTAAATTACAATGTACAAAAAAATTAAAATAGACATAAAATATAATTCAACATACAAAATGGCTAGAACAATAAAATTAGATGAAAAACAATTAAAGTTAAATTAATGTAAGACTACATAATAGTAATAATGTTCACATATAATCTAGGTAATGATTCTAAAACTAGTTATGGCTTTCCCAATTTACAGTTAAAAAATCATCAATTTTATATAAACATTCATCCATATCCAATTTTATATATTGCTGCATGACAGTCAAATAAACTTAAGCATTGATTGAGACGCCTAAACTGACATGTGTTAATTATATTTAGAATTGCATTATAAGCTCTAAGTCCGCAACTATCTTTTTAATGAAAGATGCATCAGTTTAAAATAGTATAGTTGTAAATTGTACTATTAAAATATATTGTAGATTATATCATTACTAGGCGACAGACCTTGCATTGCTACGCTTGTTTACTCTTCATTTTGTAGTTCTCTCTAAGCCAATCATTTAAAACTCAACCTGCTGCCGATAACAAAGTTTTATAGTCTAGAAAATCCCATAAGTCCACTTTAGGGGGATGCAAATTGGAACAATCATGTCAGAGTTAGGATAAATTAATTATCTTATACATTTCACAATAAAATCCAAATTAGCCAAGCTTTTGTATTATGTTTATTTATTTTTGTATCATGTGTTTGAAATAAATTAAATTAATGCCAATGTTACCCTTATGGAAAAAAGGAAACGTTGAGGGGCTGTTTCTGCTCCTTAGGATTAGAATTTCAAGAAATCTTTTCAAAGTAGGTCTCTATGATTCAAAAAACTAACTTCCCAACCAAACCAAATTTGATCAAAATATGATCACAATCAGTGGTTACAGAGATTTCATAATGAATGAGTACAATATATATATATATATATATTTTTTTTACTTTATTAAGATTACTTCTAAGTTTGTAAATTTTAAAGTCAGTATTTAATGGCACTAATATTTTTCTAATAATTTTCTTTCTTTGTTTTCAATTTGTTCAATGTCGACCTTTCTGTTTAAAAATAAAGTTTTATACCAAAAAGACATTCAGATTTAATTACTGGTCATATGTTTTGCATACTTAGAAAGTGATAATTTAATTTTTGTCATTCCTGGATTTCTTGTTCTATAATACAGTAAAACTGTTATGGACAGGGTCTTAAAACATGATAGGCATTCCCCAATTTGTGCTCTTAATGTTGTGAGCTCAATCAAAAAGATACTACAAAAATGTTTTATACCACTGTAGTAGAGATTTTTCCGTAATTTTTAAAATTGTTTCCGTCTCCTTTTTGTGAAATCGATGAACAAGACTTTTTCAGTTCATCAATCAGTTTTATAAGTTGAATAATTTATTTTGCAGTGTTCAGGTATGGCCGTCTCTAGTAAAGGCCACTGCCAGTTAAATGGCAACGTCCCAATTGGGGCAGAGCGACGTCCTACTTCTGTACTGCCGCTACTGTGATGTCTGCCAAAAGCCACGCGGTTAAGTTATTTCAACTGTTTATTTTGTTTGATGAAATCTATTTATAAATAGTTTATAAAACTGTACTGTTATTATAATATAGTTTATATTTATTCTCGTCCATTATGAAGATACAAGCTAAATGTGGACATGATTTTTATATAAGGTAGTTTTCTTTCCTTTAAAATAAAAGTACATTTGATGCTTTGTTTAATGACTAAGAATGGTTAGAAGAATTAAATACAAACTTTAAATAATGATGGTCAAATATTTATTTTATAATATTTGACACAAAGTTATTTTCTCATCAAACTGGGAAAGAATTGTTATCTGTTAGACTCAAATGTCTTAACTGACTCATTTTTCTTTTTATAATAGTTTTTAAAAGTGTGTTTGTCATACTAAAAGTGATATTTTCAACAATATTTTCTAATGTTTTCCTATAAGAACATGCTGATTTACATGTTTTTACCTGTACCTCATCTGAATAAATTGCTTCCTTACTTGACTTAAGAAATATGCGTCTTTGAATGGATGGTCCTAAAAATTAATTGTGGTTCATATTTCATGCTTATTAACACTTGAATTATTCCAACCAATGTTTCCCTATAGCTAAAACTAAATCTGACAGTACAAATAAGCCTCCTCTGTCTATTAAATTGAAATAGTCATCACTGCTGTTGCCCTTTTTTTTATTATAAGTTATAAACAATTTGTACAATCTATCTTATCTATTGTCGGAACTGGTGCGCCAGTGCTGTAAATCAGCTACTTGGGGACAAAGTGTTTGGGAGATTGTAGGCGATAGGTTCCATGCTCGGTCCTCTTAATACTGACACAGCGTCCGCTCAATGGTTGCCATTGACGTGGACATTACTAGAGAAGTCTGGTGTATCCATGTTGGATGGTGGTCAAGGTTCAGATATTGTGAAGTGAAGAGAACTGAGTGTCAGACTTGTCAGTTAGCTGAAAATCAGACCAACACTATGTGGTTCGGATTCTACGTAAAACTGTAGGTCCCATAGTTTCCCTGGCTATTGGGCTATTAATAAATAGTTTTCTGAGCTAATTTGAACTCACATATTTATCTACACTCATTTATCTACTCTCAACACACTCATTCACCCCTCATATTCGCCATATTTTTCTCTCCCTGAATGACATGATTGACTCTGATATTGTAGTTTCAACCAGCTAATTGTCTGTACTTCCCAAATCGGGATTCAAGGTTACCTGTCCGGAATTTACCAGCTAGTATAAACAAAGCATCAGTTTTTTTCTATATAATATTCTACAATATATCTTATAACATGAGTACAATGATACAAAGAGTTAAATGTTCCCGAGATTAATCCTGCTTTTTAAACATTCATTTTTATTCTGTGTTTACCAAATATTGAGCCACAAAGAAAGTTTTGTACACTAATATTTCAGGCATTATTAGAGATAATTATAAATAACCAATTATTTATATTGAATTATTGAAAACACTCTTACAGGGCAATTAAAACATAATAAATCACTGAGTGAAGGAGCGTATGCCATGCTACTACTGTAGTGAGACGGGCAAGCAGACGGACGTGAATGCGCCGCGGACTTTACTGGGGATAGCCATGGTTCAGGCTAGCTCTACTGTGTTTCTGTCTTCACTCGACTCTTCGTTGTTTATAAGTCTTTTTATTTGACTAGTTATTTAAATTTTATCTGGTTCTTTATATTCTGAGTATTATTACATTTTAATGGTGGGGGTTTGCTAGTTGGTTCTAGACATATTAACAGTTTTTCAAAGTATTTAATCTTTGAACAAAAGTTGGATACTAAGATAGTTTTATTGTCAATGGCCAAATTACTGTTTTCTTTTTCAAAGCAAAGACTTTGAGATTGGTATCTATACAGATGATTTTAGAAAGTCTTGTAAAAATTCTTGTATTGTTTTTTTAACTTTTTATATCTTAAAGTTGATCCTTTTCAAGTTTTCTTTAACCTCAAACTGTATGGTTCATAATTATTATTATTATGAGGTATAGTGAACAGTTTATGACACTTAGAGTCCAATCTAGTAGACCATAAGTTGATTTTATGAGTTTATTAATTTAAAATCGTCAAGAAAAGCGTTAAAATTTCACATATTAAACTATGGAAATACTATGAAAAACTAAATTTTTTTCAAAAACTAACTTATGGTTTACTATAACAGTTCTTAATCTGTCAAATGACAGTTAAAGTATTACACGACCTATATTACATAGTCGCTCCAGAATCTGAGATTAGTTGCAACACTGACACTGATGGAGGGTTGGTTACCTCCTGGGCTAATTTTGTAATCATCAAAATGAATTGTGCCTGTATCTGGAATTAGGTAGGGTTGGGTTTAGATTGGGTGTTAAGAGTGGAGAAGTCAGTTCCAAAATATAAGTTTCAGCTGTGCCACTTTTCAGGTAACCACTTTTCCACTTGATGTAAGATAGAAATGCTAAAGAGATTTTTCCTATGTTTCCAAGGTCGGGACTGTTTATTCCATCCACAGCTGTTCCCTTTGGTCATCCAAGAATTCAATGGATTCCTATGCTGAGTTTTCAAATATTAAATCTAAAGCCTAGATTTTTGTAAAATTTATAATAATAAGATTAAAAATTATGATAATTTTGAAGAAACGTATAAAGTGACAGGTTTGTTGATCATAATATTTATTAAATCCATTCGAAATAATATGAGCTTACTCCTTGTAGAAGAGCAGAATGGCTGGTCTGTCGTAAAAATAAGTTCCAATGAATGGTGCCAATGTCGATACAAGGAACAAAAGTGCTGTGGCAATGATTCCTGCCTTTGGTTTCTTCTGAAGTAGAAATATAAGAAGTGTTCCAGCAATCATTAACTGGAAGTCACAGGTGATGTACCATGACTGGAGTAGACACTGGAACAGTTAAATTTAAATACCAATATAAGTTTAGTTAAGTTATAAACTATATTCTGAATCATTACAAAAGTTATTAATCATTTAATGGAAAATAAGAGTAAATGGCATACATGTAGACTAGGATTCATTTAATAGACTCGACTTTGTCCCCAAGTTACCCCAAAGTTGACTAGAGTGTCCCAAGATAACATGTGTCAAGTAAAATCGTGCATGGTTGTTTCTTGAACAGGTGGCCACTGTTGATATAAGGAACACAAGTGCTGTGGCAATGATTCTCACATTTTGTCTCTTCTGAAGAAGAAATATAAGAAGTGTTCCAGGAACCATAACTATCTCCTCAAGCAAGCATCCTGCTTGCCCGGTCATCAAGTTGTATTAGAGGTGGCTTCTTAGCTCTGACTTCAGCTAGTCAAATAAGACCTTTAGACAAAGTAAATTAATCTTACTTTACTTAGATATTTAGACAAAGTATGTAAATAAAATCTTAAGCACAAAGCACTTATGTCTTAGTGTTAAAATATTGATCTCACGCCACAGAGTTAAATCCAAGCTTTATAAACATTCAAAACCTGCTTCTACAATTGAATGAAGACCAGCCAATCCCCCTGAAAAGAACACAATAGGCAATAACTAACTATGTGATCCACTGTTTGAATTTCGACTTCATAATCACTTAACTGATCATTTGCCATTCCTCATTTATATTTCCAGAGTTGCATCTTCCCACACCCGTGTGAAAGCAACTCAACATAGTCCATTCCTTAAGAGGAAAGTTCATTCCACCGATGCTGGTCATAAGGTCTGATACCAAAAACTTTGTTTCGACCGTCAAACATATCGCAAATTAACAACTACAGTGAAAACCCGTGATTTTCCGTCACCCTATTTTCCGCCAGGTTCTGTTATCCGCCGTCTAGCCTACATAAGCCTAGTTCCAACAGCCTGCCACCCGTAAGGCCTCATCTGCCGTCTAACAGATAACAGGTCGTTGGGACATCTCGCCTGAGTACGCCTGACGTACAGACCGGCTGTCCGGGGCTGCCTGAACTGGTCTCCTACAACATGGGGAAAGAGGTGGCACTACAAAGGCATGTTGTTGAAGATTAAATTTTAAGACGCGATGACTACACACGTCAAGGCCGTTGTCTTATATAGTCTGTCCACGTTGAACGGTCCTGTCTGATGATACCCAGGCGAGTCGCGGCAGCAACACACTACCCGTGTACCGACATAGGGCCTCTGTTGCGAAAACATAAGCCGTGGGAACTAAGCTTTAATATGTTACTCTGTACAGCAGTTTAATTTTAATAATGTTGATAGTTAATTTTTTTGCTTATTACATAATGTACAAGCTTATGTTTTACATTAAAACGGCCTACTGTAATAAAAGAGTAGTTTTGACCTATAGTATATACATTCTGAAAATGCCTTTTTTCTAACCTTTTAATTCTCATTTTGTTAATCAATATGTACTATACAGCATTTAAATTTAACGTGCATAAGCACTAATAATAATTTTCCTACAATATAAGAGTGTTTGGGTGAACTCTCTATAGTCCGTCTATTCTCCAATCCGTCACGGCCGCAGTCCCAACCCCTAACGGAAAATAGGGTTTCTACTGTAGTTGGTTTTTGCAATCTCCCCACTTTGCAAGATATCCCAAAACTTGCAGGGCGACTTTAATTTAGTAAACCTCCTCTACGACTAGCTTCCCAGTTTAGTCTCAAACAAATTTTCACTAAAAACCAACTAGTTGTTAATTTGCGATATGTTTGACGGTCGAAACAAAGTTTTTGGTATCAGACCTTATGACCAGCATCGGTGGAATGAACTTTCCTCTTAAGGAATGGACTATGTTGAGTTGCTTTCACACGGGTGTGGGAAGATGCAACTCTGGAAATATAAATGAGGAATGGCAAATGATCAGTTAAGTGATTATGAAGTCGAAATTCAAACAGTGGATCACATAGTTAGTTATTGCCTATTGTGTTCTTTTCAGGGGGATTGGCTGGTCTTCATTCAATTGTAGAAGCAGGTATTGAATGTTTATGAAGCTTGGATTTAACTCTGTGGCGTGAGATCAATATTTTAACACTAAGATATAAGTGCTTTGTGCTTAAGATTTTTTTTATATGCTAATTATTAATTTACTTTGTCTAATTTTGGATTTTTTAATTCCTCCTCCTTTTAGTTTGGGGGCTGGCTTTGAAAGCCATACAATATATAGTACACACATATCTTTATATATGGCAGCAGCAGAGACCTCAGTGGCAGTCATTAATAATGTAAATATTTATAAATTTGAAGTAATAATTGTCCTTCAGAATTTTGAGGGGAATAAGGGGAGGGACTGACAACAGTACTGTCCCTGCCACGCCCATAAAGAACTAACTAGTCAATACCCAAGTTTTCACAACTTGACACCCATTCAGCGCACTATGAGGGGGATGAAATGTTTGTTTCTTTCTTCTCTTGTGTGAAATTAACTCTCATAGTTTTGTGGTATGTCAAAAATTTTATCCGTCAGAAAAAGTGAAACATTTTTGAACCAAAACAGCCTTTAAAACAACAAAACTTGAGCAGTGTATGAGTCTCTCTTTTGGTTTGAGCGCAACAACCCTCTACATGCTGCATTTCTAGTTTTTACCTTGACGAGAATGATCATGTGTCAATATATCGAGCCTTAATATGTTGTTTTGTAGATATGCTACAAGTTGTTTTCAAATAAAATGTGGCATACCATGTTACTAGTTTCAACATAATTGTTGATGAAGAGTAAGTTGGTCCACCAGAAGCCCTTACACTTGCTCTGCTCCACGTCCATGAACATATTCCAGAATGGTCCGTCACCTAGTTGCCGGAGCCATGTTGCATAGAAAAACACGACCACAGCATAAACTGGTACAATCCTGTAATATTACATAAAAACATTAATATGAAATACTTAACAAATAAATTAATCCATGATTATTCTATCGGTATTTTATCCTGATTGGTTAATATTAACAATTGATGGTAAACTGTAAATAAATTAAGTTAAGCATTTCAATTCAATTTAATATGTATGGTTTCTTGTTTGTGAAACACATTGGCCATTTAAATATTTATATTTTTATGCAGTTTTTGTATTTAAGGGACAAAGACAGTACATAACAGAACAGAAAAATCAAATATTTAATAGATTATTTTTGTCAGGTTTAATATTGGGTGAAGTAGATAAATCTGGGAACAACAGAATGAGTCAACTGCCTTGTCCAGCACCAGGAACTGGTACACATTCAACCTCTACTAGGATTGTAACTACCAGAAGCAGAAAGTGGCAGAAAAATAAAACAAATGTATAGTGAATAATACAAATGTAAAAATTTATATTTATTGAAACTGAATTTGTTCGAACAAGGTCCAAAAGTGGTGTTATTTGTTAATAGAAATAATAAAGTGATCTCATGTCACAGAGCTAAATCCAATCCATCAAGCCATTTAAGACCTGCCTCACTGACACTGTTTATGCTAGCTAATCTCTCCATAAAATAGAGCAGAAGGCACTATGTAACTATGTGATCCATTGTTTGGATAGACTCCCCGCGATCTCATACTGATCTAGTGTCAATCCCCATTTATATTTCCAATTGGGGATAAAAATTTTAAAAAATCTGAGCTTTTATTAACATTAATATTTGAATATGCAAATTTATTTGTGAAGCAAAATGATGGATTGGAGTTAGTATAAACTCCAATTATCCATATTCCCATAATATCCCATAATAAAATCCAGTTACTGTGGGCATTTTAAATAATGAGCTTTGTCAACATACCAGTAAGCGTGAGATGAAGGACATTACAAATATACGAGGTTTTTTATACGTATTCATTTGCACATACGTATAAAAAAAAATGCCCTCCATTCCACAGAATCAACCCGTTATTTATACCAACAGGAGGGAACACAACTCATGCAAAATATGTTGTTGTCGATCAACAAATATTACCACATAAAGAACATCTTACTGTAAAATGTATATTTTTTAAATGATCCATCATTCGGGTTTCAAATGTTTTACCACAGTACCACCGTACGTGTATGGGTGGATCAATACCACCGTACGTGTATGGTTAGGTGTTAGGTATAGACTTCATGGCTATTATGTGGATGTATTTACATATGAAACAAATCCAAGCATACATTTAGGTTGTATTACATTTATAAAAGTAAAATTTAAAAAATATCTCAATTTTTTAAATTTTCATGTACCTGTTAAATTAAATAATATAACTTAAGTTCATTGTAAAAAATTATACAGTACAAGTAAACGTCACACAACACAAATTTATTACAATATAAGCACAAAATGCACAAATATACTACAATACAAGCACAAAATGCACAAATATTATGGTGATCGATTTCGGTGAACCACGCTCACCTTCCTCAGACCAGAGGGATTCACAAAAGAATGGAAAACGGTGTTCAACAACTCAATTTGAAAACGGTGTTCAACAGCTCAATTTATAAATTGAGTTGTTGAACACCGTTTTCCATTCTTTTGTGAATCCCTCTGGTCTGAGGAAGGTGAGCGTGGTTCACCGAAATCGATCACCATAATATTTGTGCATTTTGTGCTTGTATTGTAGTATATTTGTGCATTTTGTGCTTATATTGTAATAAGTTTGTGTTGTGTGACGTTTACTTGTACTGTATATGTACCAACACGTATTATGCTAATTAAAAAACTATTAAAAAAATTATACATGACTTTAAATTATTGTGGATAAAAATAAATAAAAGTATTATGGCTTGATATTTAGCACAACATTGTGTTAGCATTGGCATCCTAATGAGAAAACCAGTAAGTTAAAACTGATCTTTAAAGTTGTTATTGATATTTGGTTTACTTGCATTAAGATTTTTTTGGATTCCATGGTGATTTTAAGAAATGAGAATATAATTAAAAACAATGTAAACACTTTTACTCACCTTTAGATGGTGTACTGTTTCTATGACTTCCCATAACTATTATTTATTCAAAGAGCTGTGATGGCAATGTATTCATATTCAACCTCAGGGGCTGTAAACTTACTTCATATGTCACATTTCAACTCCAAAGTTTTACTCTATACAAAACACTACAATTTTTCTTGTACATTGAAACATTTTTTAGATAATTTAGATAGCAAAGTGATATGTAAAATGCTATAAAATGAGTATAAATAAATTGAAGAACTCAAGAATATTTTAAAAATAAGTTGAGAGAATTATGTTTTTAGTAATACTTGATACTTGAAGTTCTCCCACTAGAAGTGCAGTCTGCACCGTGGTCATCAAAATGGATTCTTGTGGCCTATTCTTCAGTTAAAAATTCTTCTACCGAATAGTAAGGCCTCGTTGTAAGATGTTCTTTTAGCACTGACTTGAACTTTTCTATGTCATCCATATTTCTCATTTCTTGAGGAATCTTGTTATAGATTTTTATACAGGTATATCTTGGTCCATTTTGAGCCTGACTAGACTTTACTAAAGGTACATGGATTTTCTCCTTTTGTCTAGTAGGATACCTATTTACATCTTCATTTTTTATAAATTTCTCAGGATTTTTCTTAACTAACAACGCACCTTCCAAAATAAACAAAGCTGGCAGGGCTAATATTTTTAGCTGCAGGAACGAAGCTTTACAATGTGACAGATAATGTTCCTTACAAATGGTTCTGACTACACGTTTTTGCAGCAAAAATATGCGTTGGGCCATTTGGCTGTTTCCCCAATAAATAATTCCATATTTCATGATGCTGTGAAAACATCCAAAGTAAACTTTCAAAAGTACATCTTTTTCAACAATTGGCTGTCATCTATGTACCATGTAGCACACTGCTGAAAGTCTTTTAGAGATGGATTCAATATGTTGCTGCCATCTTAAGTCACTACTGATGGTGATGCCTAGGTATTTAGCGGATTCAACTACGGCTATGCTGGACCCTTCACAGTATAACCTTGTTAATGATTGTAGTTAACATTTAGGAAGGAGGATTGTAATGGTTTATGGTGAGTGACACCTGTGAAGAAACTTAAAAAGAAACTATGCAATCCCACAAAGACGCTTCAAGGTTATACTGTGATATTTAGAAATAAAAATAACAAGCCACACATATGATACAGGATCTAATAGATGAATCTAAGCATCATCTATAGAAGTAAGAAGACTTTCCCCTCGTATGAGTTCTTGTTCTGTTTTTCAAGGTAGCAAAAGTGGTCTCCCTCTCTCTATCTATCTTCATCCTTCTCTCTATATCTCCCAGCGCACACTGAAGTGACTGATAATACACTAAATACAAAAATTCGTTTGTTACAAAATGTTTAGCCGTTTTGAAACAGAAGTAGGAAATAAGAGATTTAAAACAAATTAAAAGAAACTGGCTTGTTAAAAAATTATTCTACATTATATAATACTTACTCAAATCTTAACATTTACACACTAGAAACTGATTATTTACTACTGCAGACTAAGTTAACTAAATTAATATGAAAGATGTATTGTAAGTTGCTATGTTAACACTACAGAATATGTTATGATAACTTTTCACTAAGGTTTTTAAAGGATGTAAACAAATAATAATAAGTTGTTTACTGACCTACAAATACGGTATAAGTAGACCATGATAGGACTAACAAATCGTTTATGTAGTTCTGCATAGTAGAATACAGATAAAAGAAATGCTGACAAGAAGAAGAACACATCAACAAAGAGATCCATGTGCCCAGACCACAGGGAGAACCAAGAGTCAGTAAACATCTGTCAACAAATTAACACAAGTAGGCTATATTAGTATTTTCAGGGACTTTTTTAATTTTAAAATCAGTATTTTTTTTATATACTTCTATTAGTAAAGTTAACAAAAGAATGAAATAAAACGCAGTTAAGATATTGACAAATTTATAGAATATGTTACTGTCCTTAACACAAGATTGAATTGGACTCCTACAGTTGTTGTTATAACTAGATTTATAAATTCACATATACACGATCTTCATGTTAGAGAATGCATGATTCATTCATAAATTAACATTAAATTAATTTTCATATGTGGAATCTACTATGTATATGTCTTGAAACTAAATAAGTAAATGAAAATAAATGTAAAAATTAAATACTAACAATGCTTTTACAGGTTAAATTTAGGGTACTAGGCCTAGGATTTCAGTAAAAATACTGGGAAACAAAGCAATAAGGGAGTAAAATAATAATTGAAACCGAATTAGTATTTAAAGTGCCTAATCGTTCACTCCTTATAGAAAGTTTCTCTAAATTATTCCAACATCTTCCTTTCTTCAAAGTTACTTACATTCTCAACACTACGGTAGTTTGTTAGTGACATAAAGTAGAGGTGAACACCGAAGCGATGTCCTAGGACAACAAAGAAGAAGGTTGTCGTGTGGAGACCATAGAGGGGTAACAAGTTTACTCCGGGAATCTGCTGGTCGGATCGGAGGAGGCTGTACCATCCATGCCGTGCAGACAGGCACTGGCCTACACACACTACAAAGAGCGAAATAAATAAATTAGCATTTTTACTTACAGCACATCAATAATATATTTAATGCACATTAAAATGATACTTTTAGGGACGGAGACTATAAAATATGATATACACTGTAAAACACTATGATGAGGAATTAAGTATAATAGTATAGTAGTATATCTTCATGATATACATAATCTCTTTGGCTCCAAGAAACATAAGAAATTATTATTTAAATTACAAGTAACCAAGTTAATTATCAGAAACCTAAACAAAAGGGTTAGGAACTACATTGTATAGAGGTAAATCTAAAAAAAAATGTGAGATTTTTGTGAATTTTTTATAAGAACCTAACTATACAACTATTTTATATTACATATAAAATAAGATATAAGCTTAGTACTACACTGTTTTTATACGCATTTGTTAGTCTTCCTTAATTAATCATAGTTTAATGTAATTTACATTTAAATTATAAATCAATAAACAAAAAATTGTGCTCTGCTTTGGAGAGATTTAGATTGCTATGAATAATCTGTCTGCCTTATGATAGCATCTGATGATATATAAAATTATTTCTAATGTTAAATTTATTGCTTAAAAATTATTTTAACGAAAGTTAGTTTTCCATTGAGATTAACTTTGATTAATGTTTTAAATATAGATGATAAATCAACAGCTGAAGAACACTTAGATGTTTCTAAGTGATTGACATTGGGTAGACATCTTCTTGAATACAATCAACGAACTATGTTTCTGTTTCTATTTAAAGGGAGTGCTACAATATATAAATATATTTGCAATACATAATATGTTTAAAGTAATAAGTAACGTAACTAAGGTACCATAGCTAAAACATTTAAGCTTACTATAAGTAGTATCAGACATTGAGTTCAGGATATACATAATTTAAACTGAGGCAAGTTTGAATATAATCAGTTTTATTATTGACTCAACAGTAGTGGAAAGACTTAACTTACATGGTGGGGCCATTCCATCATACTCTGGTTTCCACCAGATTTCTCGTGTTGTGGATACGACAACCAGTGACACTATACTGGCCATCACTGCACTGAAATAATCATAAACAGATATATTAAATTACAGAAACATTTACTTGAGAAAAGATATAAACGCAGACTATTGTTCGTAACATAATAAACTATAATCACTTCTACTTTAACATTAATAATCTACAATTGGGCTCAGAAGGATCAAGACAGTGTTTTTGCTCCGGGACGTTTGGCTAGAACATTGGGTCCTTTCACCGTTACATGGTTAGTTATAGCGTTCATTACGAGGCAATAGCCCCACACAGAGGGACTTGAATTATAATTGTACAATCTGCTACCGCTGGAATCCAACCCGGCACCTCAGTCTTCTGATATGAGTAGCATTCCAATTGGCCTCCAGTTCACCCTTTATTTGATGCTGCAGTTTTTCCTTGGTTCTGCAGCGTTTTGCTTCCAATATATTTTGTCTTACTTAGTTATATATTCAAATAATAATTCAATTTATTTGCTTTTAACAAAATTCTCAAATCAAACACATATGAGTATTAGTATTTATTTATGGCATTTCTCTAGGCAGAATATAAAACCAAAAAAGCTGAATTAAAATGGAATTCAGCTTTTTTCCAATGAAAAACTCATTGTTAAGTTTCCAGCTTCCAGTAAAAAATAGAGCCTACATTTTACATATTCAATCTCCGTTTTCTTAAAGTCAAGTATAAGTGTTTGCAGGAAGTCTATAAAAAGTGCCCTTTCCATTAGTACACGTTGAACTATTTCTTATGGTTTTCACAGCCTTTAGGTAGGAACACAAAACTACGAACATCACCATAACACCAAATAGAGATGTTATGTTTTTTTTAACATGGGAGTCAAGGGATGGAACTCCTGGACCAAATGAGAATGGCAAGTGAAGCAAGCCCTGAGAACAGTATATAAAATGAGAGTTAAGCACCTTTTTATTTACTGTTAAGATGAACATGTATAGGTGGGTGGGAGAGTCATCACCTCTGTACATGTACGGGTGGGCAGGTCCCTATCAATACCACTGTGCTAGTATGGGTGGGTGAGTGGGGCAATACCACTATATATATATATCAGGGCGTAACTGAGATACTTGAACAAACTTCAGGTTTTCCTGAAGTTATTGTTAACCTTTTAAAACCAATTACATCTCAATAGCAGAAATTAATCTAAAACTTCAAATTAATGCCTCTTAAGTTATTTAATCATAATTTTATTTCAGCCTTTATTGCTGCTAATCTGCAATTTTTCCAAACAATTTCCAAATTCATCTCCAATTACAAAACATCATTGAAATTCATGAAATTGACAGGAATTTTTTATCAATATGTTTATCATCGCTTTTAGAGTGATAAACAAAAGATCACAACAACTACAATTTCTACACATATTTTTGGTTTAAAAATAAATTCTTAAATTAATAGGTTTATTTTATTTGGGAATTCATTTAAGGAAAAATAATTTTCGTATACGCTAAGAGGGAAGTGCATTTACCACACAGTGGTGGTGCCTTAGTTTGGGGATTTGAGATCTTTGGAATACTCACTAAGCCTTGCCAAAGTAGGCATTTGTTACATTACAATGGGCTTATGAAGCCTTACCAGCCTTGAGAGATGATCTCTCAAATCAGATCTTTAGAGGCAATTGCGATTGATTCTCTGCCATCAACATCTCTTAAGTATAACAAGAAAAAGTAATTAAGGTGATCTTTGATGAAATAATGCAATCAAAAATAAAACTAATTGACTATCTTCTTGATCAATTCGCTCAATTGTCTTAACTAGAATAATGGTCATCTTGTAAATTTTGTCGATAGTACCTTGGCGCTTGTCACCAGAAACTGTAGATTCTAGTTATGACACCTTAAGCCTAAGTTCTAATGCTCAATTGTCTGTTCCTAAGGTCTTCTTGGGTTATTTTAATGTCATAAGCACTTTGCTCCGTATTTTTAACAAGAATTAAAACAGTTAATTTACTAATGTTTTAAAAAAATATCTTCTTTTCATGATTATGTTGCCTGTTATTTCTGTGGATCAATATCACTTTTCACTAGAAGTTTTCTAACCTCTCCCAGTTAATTTGTTGGCTGTCCACTAGAATATTAGTAGATCTTATCAGTCATTTGATAATGAGTCACTCTGATAGAGAAATGTGTTGTTGAAACTTTAGTAATAGGATTAGAAGTTATACCAGATAAACAAAGTGCTGCCAATAAACAAAGGGCATATTACAAAACAAGTGAATGTCACACAACACAAATTATTGCAATATAAATTTTTTTGGCTCCAAGATTTTTAAATTATATTGGGGAGTTACTGATCACGAGAAATTGATTGGCACCAGTCTCAATCCTAGGAAAATCCTGATTTCTGCCCCAGAGGCTCCTAGACGTCCGGAGTTACTGACTTGTAGCAGAAAAAAACAATATGGTACCATTATCGACTCTAGCAGAAAGTTGGGTATCAAATTATAGGTATTTATCTCCCAAATCACATTCTACTTACTTTATACAATACATTTTGGAAGAGGCAACATTTTAAGGCTCTGACAACCCCCCTCCAAATAAAAAATGTGCTCAAAACCCCAAAATTGGGTAATGTTAAATTAATATATCCAAGTGGGGTATCAAATTAAAGATAGTCGTCTCTTAATTACTAATATACAATCATATTTTAGAAAATACTATGTTTATGGGCTCAACTGCCCCATAAACCAAAATTCATGGTCATACTGCTTAAGAATCCTGGTGAGGCTGTAGACCGATCTTCCTCACGAGGCGATATGCCGAGATCCACAAATGGGACTGTAGCAGAGCGTCTTGGGGAGGCCGTAGGCAGAGCTCTCCCACGAGGCCGAGTTTCACAAAGGGGCTAAAGATGAACGCGGAAAACTTCCGAAATGAAATTTATTAATAACCTATAAGGTGGAGCAACAACAAACCATCCTCAGGATCCTTTGGGAGACATGGATGCTTCTTCTTCAGTTTGCAAAATTCAACTGAGCGAAGCTCGGTCTCCCGGTACTCTTGTAATAAATTAAAAATTGTTATGAACAGATGTTGGTTGTTTATTACCTGTCATGATGTTTTAATTGGAAAAGGACAAACGCAAATACTAAATGTAATGTAACTGCGATCTAGAAGGTCTTAACACGAACTCCACTCCCAGTAAGGACGTGACTCAGGTTGAGAGGTAAGTTTAAAATAACAAAGGATTTCCGATTCGACCTTGACAGGGAACAGGTAAATAAAATCTGCAGTTGATTTAGCTTTTGAAAATTGATAATCACAACCCTGAGTCAGCTGTTTGCTCGTTCAACTGAGTGGCGTGTCCTATTGTTGGGCCAACATACTTGTTCAGGACGTTTGTATAACCTTCGTGAGACCTGACCCTGATCACCACCCGGGCTGACCATTGTCCTGCGGGAGTCGATAAACTAAAATGACACTTTCACAGTTACGTAATTGGCCAGATGCGTAGTCGAACCAAGTCACGCGAAGAGGACGAATACTGTCCAGGTCCTTGCACTCCAACAAACACGCATTCTGGAAAGTAGTGAAAAAACAATATCCCTGTGTTTATGTTGGTGGAAGTTGTGGGACAGAGAGCTTCTGCGGTGGAAACGTACGCGTAGTCATTGACCGTAATGAGTACGCGTACGTTGTATACGTTGTATAATTAAAACCGTATACAAAAGCTATAATGACGATACGAATGCTTGTATAGTCATACTGGCAGTAAAGGTGATTCTATACAAACCACTTAATATCCAATAGTCAGATATAATGGTAGTATGATTTTATGTATTCACATTCGAGTAGACAGATAAAAAAGAAACAGCGTTCGCTTTCTTATGGCCGCAACGAACGACTCAATGGATGTTAGATAGATTACAACTAATGTACATCTGCAGTAATAATTACTACGTTTATCCTTGAGGTATAAAGGGAGGGACTGACAAGGTGCTGGCCTTATCATCGCATGGCAAACTAGAGAAACAACTACTCGACACACAGCGCACTATTGAATGCGACCTCTGTTTCCTTCATCTCTTTCTTATCTACTGCTACTGAGGAGTTAGCTGCGGCTAGAATAAAGCGCATCATGAATATAGTAGAGTAGATTCTAAATGTTTACTGAATTAAAACACATTGGGAATTGTTATTATTTTCAATTAGTCTTAATGCACGTACGCACGTACTAATACCGGGTTTCTTTCTTCTTTGTTTGATAGAATTAACATCCTTATCGTACGATGCTTTGAGTTCACTAACACATCTAACTCTGAAGTTATTTGAATGTCTATTGTTTTCTCCAGCATATAGCCTACCCTAAGTTTGAGGTAGCCATTGCTGAAATACTTGATGACAAAAAATGCAAAATTTCGCTTGACCTTACTGCTCGGCGTTGTCTCACTTCCACAACGATCCAAATATCAGCTGTGTATTTATTGTTGATTTTAAAAAAGTTTTTAACTTTACTCGCTAGTTAAAGTTCACATGGGCTACAGGCCAATGAGTGAAGTACCGACCGTTGGCGCAGTGGGGATTCGAACTTTGGACCGTGCCCTCTGCAGTAATTGACTTTTAAACTAATAATTAATTAGTTTTTTGAGAGAATTAAAAAGCCCTAAATCGTACAGTTTTAACTTTTATGTTAATTGATCAATTTATTTTCAATGTCGTTTCTTTTCATCTCGGAAACTTTTCATTAAAGTCAAAGCGATGTTCGAATAACGTGAGATCGGACCACCGCCAGTTTGGCGCGTTGTTCACAAGGACAGGGCACTGTTATTCTACATTGTTGATGCCACTAATTTTTAAAACTTGTCAGCAGAATACATTTATTCTACACTAGTTTCAACTTTACTACATAATTATGTTGTTCTTTCTATATCCTGTAACTTCGGATTTAAATTAACTCAATTTCGTAGTAAATTTTACTGTTTACACTAATTTAATAACTTCAATATGGCACTGAATGGGCTAACATGATACATAATAATAAAGTGGCTATGACAATAATATTTAAAACAGAATTAAACTACGAAAAAATAACATTAACACCAACAATATCAAAATATGACTACAAAAATATACAAAAAAAGTAACAACAACGTTAATATTTCTAAATAAGCAACACAAGAGAAAACTAGACTAGCAACATTCCCTTTCTTAGTTATCTCTGGCAATTAAGCTCTTATCAGTTACCCTTCCATATGTCATGCTCATTGTTGGGCTCATGCTTAGTTCTTGTCGTGTACGGTTGACCGTAGTACTTGCAGTATTTCATCGTGAAGTGGTTTTATTAAGCGTTAACAGGCCTATTCTCTATTTTACTCACAGATAAATTATGTCATTTAGAGTGATGCTCGTGGAGGCAGTGTCACGTGTGGTGCATGCCCGGGGATCTATCTCCACCCGCACCTCCTCCCCAGGGGGCGCCTCGCCGTCCATGTAGGCCTGGATGGCGGAGCGGAGGTCCAGGTGGGAACAAGACGCGGGGACACACAATCCCCACTTTACGGCTGGCCACTGGAATAAAAACACACTGTTAATGAGCTAATCTCTTTAAAACAATAAAACAATTTAATTATTGTAAATGTCATAATTTAGGAGGTATATAGTCGGCCTATAAATACGGTTTGGTAATTTAAAATTGATTTAAATGTCGTTTATTAAATGTTGTCAGTAAGACAGCTCCAACAGCCTGTTGTCTATATGATTACTATCGTAATTAAGTATTTTACTACCACGAATGCTAGCTGTCACTTTGACTTATTGTAAAAAGTCATTCATTTCAACTATTTTTGCGTGCGTTTTTTTATATCAGTTGTAGTTTTATATTCAGTTCACTCTATTTTATGTTATATTATACTTAATTATTTTTGCATTTTAACTTCACATTGTTTTATTTTGCAATTTGGCTTTGACAGGCTTCGACTTATTCAACTCTTTCAGGCTGTCACTATACGACTTGCGATAGATATTTCAAGGTTGTAGAACTTTAGAATACCGACGCTACTTTTTAATGGTGGAGTCACTATAATTTATTTTGTATTTCTGGTTAGGTTAATTGGGTTTCAAAAAACAAAGTAAAACCAAAAGAAGAAATATTCATATTATAAGAAGAACATAATAGAGGGTTCATTGAAATGTTTCATCTCCTGTTCTGGCTTCCGAGAACTGTTGTAGAAGAAGGACGTCTAACATTACACCAATATATAATAAGATACAATGTATCGTTATAAAGACAACGGTTATTGGAAACAAATATAATGGCTGTATGAAAGATAACGGCTTGTCAACATATGACACACAAATGCGAACACTGCTGTAATAAGATATTATCTTGTTTGTATTACATGATCTGGAGTATGAACATTCATTTTGTCAATAAATCACCTTTGATTGTAATATCGTGCGTGTTTTTTGAGAAGCTGTTCGAATACGGGTGATTGGGGGGCAATCATTCTGATAACTGTGCACACGTCATCAAATAAATTACAAGACGTTATATTGCAAAATTAATTATTTAACAAAATATTATCATACAAAATTTATATTAGTGAACTAGGATGAATTATATTAATGAACACGCAAGGTAAGTGATTTAATTTTTTTTTAATTATTAAAATATTTAATGGCATTGTTAATATGAAATATTAGCTTTTTCGTAGAATAAGAACATAAAGAAATTCGTGTGAAATGGCTTATGGATGCATTGTCACGGCTAGTGTATAGCTAGACAAAAAGAGAAAGACACGGAGTTGGTGATATTTACTAACTCAATATCACTGTACATGAACGGTGGCGTGGGTGGGTCAGTACAACTCATACTCCGTAAACACACATTTTCCACGCAACAAGTGTTTTATGGTTGCGTTTTTAAGCAGAAAAACTATAAAAATGCTGAATGCTCAGTTCCTCTTAAACACAATACACACCAAAATAAATACGTACGTATTCTCGTTGGAATATTAAAAAATAAGTATAACAAAAACGTTTCAAAATGTGATCATATCATACATTGTATTTTAGTTTACAAAGATGTAATAACGAAGCGTGTAAATGGATCACAGATATTTCTATCCAGTAATAAGCATATCTGTTATAAACGTAAGTATAGATCTTGGGTTTAATGACTGCGCTGAACTCTATAATTTACTGCCGGCGGCATGCCAAGCACATATATTTCAAAGATATCGATGAGTGAAAGGTAAACCAACTAGGTATTAATCATTTTAAATAGCCTAGTTGAATGAAATTGTCTAATGGCACAGGAACAAGAGGTGTTTCTAACCACTAAATTAAAACCCAAGTCCAATCATTTAGACAAATTTATAGCCTACATAATAAAAAACAACAGGATATTTTAAGCATATAATAGGCTATTAATAACTCATCAAGGGGGTGGCTTAATACCTGAGGTGTCATAGCACTTTATCATTTGTAAACAGAACCACTAAAACACCGATAACAATTTTTTTAAGTGGATGTATTTAGATTTGTCTTACGTTGAGAATTCATTTGAAGGATTTGAGATTGAAAATCTTAATTAGTGAATTAATTTAATTCTCTCATAAATCTTGTTTTCGTTAGTATTATCACGTAAGTTTTCTATTTTATTTCACCCTGAAACTTATTTTATGAGTGTTTGAAGGAAAATTATTTTTGAAGTTTTTTTGAATAAAACTGTTAGTGTAAATAATAAATATGCTACAGGAAAAAAATCTAAAAATTTTCTTTATGGATATATTGCTGCCCAAAGTGACTAATTTGACTTTTTTTGTGTATAACTCATGAACAAATTGTATTAAAATTTTGAAATTGGTACTAACCAACTTAGTATATAGGAGATCTAAAAAATATTTATTTTTAAGCGTTACCAATTATTTTTATCTAAATGATATTTGTTCAAATTTTGAGTTGAAATTTGTACAATCATCTTTGGCTAAAAAGAAGATTAATAATAATATTGCTAGAGTTTACTATAAATGAGGGAGTTATGTCCATCTGTCGAATATGTGGTGTGGGGCAGGTGAGGGCTATGAGGGGGAGTAGGTGAGGGGAATAAATTGCTTGTTCGGTAGTGAGTCAGGATCTTTACTACTCATTACGGCAGTAGCGATAAAATCTAGAACTAAATTTCTTAGAGCGCTAAACTGGGTGCCCGGACGAACACGCTTAAAATTAGTTTTTTTTATGTGACCAGGGGGTGACAATATCGATTCCTGTGAATCTCTCTGGTTTGAGATCGACTATCGTAATCCCATATCTACAAAGCTGCATGTGTAACTCACTCACTCACGTATACAAATTCTAACCCACTTTTATATGAGCTAGAAAACTGAAATTTAGCACACTTGTAGCTATTACCGAGCAAAAAACGGGAAAATTCCTAAAATTAAACATTTTTAATTTTTAACCCCCAAAAAAATCAAAATGGCGGACGGGGATTTTTAATTGTGTGCAGTTTTAATTAAGTCTTCATTGTGGGCAAACCGTTGGTTGAAGATCAAATCCGAAAGCATGGTTCAGATTTATAATTAAAATTCATAAAATTTTTAAAGAAGTATTTTTAATATTAACTACACACAAAATTATCAAATTTCACTTTTCATTATAAAATTTTATTTTTGTTAGGTTTTCGTATTTAATTGCTGTATTACGATCATTTAAGAACCTAAAACCATACACACTGTTTAGATTTACTACTTTGTTACCAAAACTGCTTTGAAATTTGATTTGTCACTTTTCATAACCTAGAAAAAATTCAAAATGGCTGACTTGAAACTGCTGATCTTTTTGCAGAGTTGAGGGTTTTGTTATACTGACGCTGTAATATTTAATTTAGATAGAATCTAATGAAAAATTCAAACCAAGAATTAAATTATTTACAAAATGTGTAATTTACATATTTATGGTACAAACTAAAGTATGCTCACAAATGTCAGCAACCTTGAGTTTTGTCGAAAACATGTGGTTTGTTTGGAGGAGTTCCTCCCATTTAAGCATGATTAAAATAAGCTAGAAACTTAAATCCGTACACACTATTTACCTTCACATTTCTGTCAATAAAAATGCTATACAATTAGATTTTGCACTTTTCATAACCCATAAATAATTTAAAATGGCTGACGAGAAACTGCTGACATGTTTGTACGGTTGTAGTTTTTATTTTACTGACGCTGTTATGTTTACTTTAGATAGAATAAAACGATCAAATTAACAATAATATTCTGTACAAAAAGTTCCGTATACATTTTTATTGTATATACTACTGTCTCTTCACAAAAAGTCGGTAAATTTGAGTTTTGTTGAAAACATGCGATTTTAAAAAATAGTTCCTCCCATTTTAAATATGATTTAAAAAAACCATACACTTAAACCCCTACTAATATTTACCTTCATTTTTCTGCTAGCAAAATTGATATAAAATTTTATTTGGCAATTTCATAACCTAGACAACATTCAGAATGGCTGATAAGAAAGCGCTTAACTTTGCACTGCTCAGGTTTTTGTTTTACTGAAGCTGTAACATTTAGTTAAGATAACATCAAAAGAAATATTTATATTAACAATAAAATTGTATACAAAAGGTTTAATATACGTTTTGTGGTATGATCTACCATTTCCTTACAAAAAGTCGGTAAATTTGAGATTTGTCAAAAATACGTAATTTTATACAATAGTTCTTCCCATTTAATTATGAATAAAATAAGTTGGAAAGTATGAACATTACAGACTATTTAACTGTTTTTATATTCGATATTTCACCTTTCAAAACAAACAAAAATTTCTTTCGTGCACTGTTGAGGTATTTGTTTTTCTGTAGTTGCAATATTTCGTTTAGAAGACATCAAATGACGTTGTTTAATCCACAATAACATTTAATACAAGAATGTTTATATACATCTATGCTGTATATACAACGTTTTCCTCACAAAAAGTTGGTTAATTTGAGCTTTTTGAATAAAAAATTTTTTCCCTTTAAATTTGTTTTTTTGAATATATCCTCCCACTTAAGCATGATTAAAACCAGCTGGAAACTTAAAACCTTGCACACTATTTACATTTACCACTCTGTTGACCAGATAACCACTTATGATCATCTTGGGTAGACCCCCCTCATCGGTGATCATGTTGGTAGCCCCCTGTGATCAACTTGGGGGTAATCACCCGTTATCATCTTGGGTAGCCCTCATAGTCAACTTGACTAGCGCCCCGTGATCAACTTAGGTAGCCCCCTCGTGTATTACAGTTTTTTTTAAATTATTTTCCCAAATGACTAAATTGAACAAAACCAAAGTTATTAACCAATCTTTTGCTAATACATTAACGGTATTTTGTTAAGCTCAAAACCAAGTAAATTTCTCAAAAAACTTGCAATGATAAAATGACATCGTGGAGTGGTGTTTAAGTAATTAACAAATAGGTCTCATATATTTTTTTAGTAAAGGTTTTCAGGAAATTAACTTTAACCAGACTAGGGGTGGAAAAAATTATTGGGCCTAGGGGTGCCAAAATACTAAATCAACATTGGCAGACCCTCATGACCAACTTGCGTATTTCCCATGATCTTGTTGGGAACTTCCTGTGATCAACTTGGTTAATCATCCGTGATCATCTTGGGTAACACCCACCATCGATTAGGTTAACCGGCCTCCAACCACTTAGGTAGCACCCCATGATGATCTTTTATAGTCCCCCGTGATTCCCCTTAAAGCACAAGTGGGTTTGGGGGCGAAGCCCCCAACGAGCGAAGCGAGTATTTGTATATTATGAGTTGTTTTGTCCGTTCAATGGTTGATATCAACGTGGGTACTACTATAGAAGTCTGGGGTGTCCATGTTGGGTGGTAGTCAGTGTCCGGATGTTGAGTAAGGAAGAGAACTGATTATCTGGCTTGTCAGATGGCTAAAAATCATACCAACACCACGTGGTTCGGATTCCACATAAAGCTGTAGGTCCCTTATTTGTCCTGGCTATTGGTCTACTAATAAATAGCTCTTTCTGAGGAATAGTCGACCTTAGTAACAATGACTACACTCGCTCATCTACACTCATCACAATCATACGCTCCTCATATTCGTACATATCTACAATCAGCTAGTTTATGACTTACTATTGTTCCATTGCCAGTAGGTAGGACGTCCACCAAACAGAACTGGCCAGTAACGGGGGCGGGCTCCCCAATGGTCAGGCACTCGTCGAAGTCCCCGTACTGGGTAGCAGTCTGGGACAGCAGACCCACGGGAGACTTGACGCTGGCGTCCCACACTGAAACCCATGCAGTGTATTTGTATAAAATATACAGATAGAATAACCTACTTTCTCTATCATTCATTTCTCTATTCATTTAAATAATTATTTATCGTTAGTATTTTCAACAATAAATATCATAAAGTGAACAAAATATGAGGTTCGTATCAATGAGTACCACATAACGTATTTAAAATAATATTATATAAAATATTAAGATAATTATATCCGGTATAATAAATATATAATATGATATATAATTGCATAAATTTCGTAATTTAATTTATATATTTTTTTATAATATTGCTTTTCAACATGGAATACTACTCAAATTTACCTTACGATTGAATAAATAATTTGCTAGTTACACAGATTCTAAGATAACAGACCAATTTGTCAACTCTTGGAATAGACAGAGAATGAGATTTGAATATAACACATTAAATAATTATTTGAATATGAGATCTATGCTTAATCACGTAACATTTATATTTAAAATATTTATTACATAATCTTGACTTGTCAATTTACTTGTTATCCATTTTCTTAAACTAAATTAAATATGATATTGTAATAAAATCTCCTGCAAAAAATTTTTCGTTGATTAAAAAAAAAATAGTTTAGTTTAAGGTTAAAACATTTCAAGTCCATCTTTCTGAAACGGTTGTAGTTTTCAGGTCAAGATTTGTTCCAAACCTAATAAGAATAAAATTAACAGATATTTGACTAGTTAGACTAAGACGTTTGGAAAATATTGAGTTTATTGTAAAAAAAATACATACATAAATTTATTTATATGGATTATAAGATAGTAACATACGTTTCTGTTTACCCAAGTAACAATGTCCTAAACTAAAGGGTTGGTATCCTATATGAATTTGTAAGCACCTTGTATGTTTTATTTATTAAATGATCATTGCAGATGTCAAATATTAATTGGATATCATCTCGAAACGTTATATTTAACCACTTGTGGTGAATTTTATTAATGTAAACGCCTTACGTATACCGGAAACTTTAACAGCAGGTAGGACAGTAGCAGCTGAATGTAAAACCGTTATTGTATGTCGGTGCACCGATATTGCGCACCAACACCTAATGGCTAAAAGGGTTCTCCAACCTTCTCGCCGCGGGCGGGCATCACTTGCGCAGAATGCAGAAAGCCAGGTAGAGGCTTTCCATCTTTTGCGCGGAGAGCTATAGAGGACCCCCAGATAGGTTCCATCATTTGCGCTAAACGGCGGTCTCTTTGAAATATATATCCTATTGTTTTCTGTAGTGTGGAATTTAGTTATAAACAGTGAATGGAGCTACGAGATGAAAACTCAATTCATTTTTAAGTCGATAGGCAATCATGATACCTTTAACACTTGAAATATAATCCATGCATCATTAGTGGGGCAATAAATATCCATTGTAAATTAGGTTAGGTTAGGTTAGGTTAGGTTAGGTTAGGTTAGTTAGGTTAGGTTAGGCATGACGGAATTACCGCTCTCAGGCTTACCTGGACTGGACCCTGCGCAAGTGATGGAAGGGGATTAGGATACCCTTGCAAACCTTTTTTGGAGGTCAGAAATTCTGCGCAAGTGATGGACGACCCTCGCCGCTATTGCGCACTTGACCCAAGCAGGTACCTGAGTCCTCAGCGTCCACCGTAATAGCTCTGGAGTATGTCACTTAAGCCTTTCGTACGATCCAAACAGGTTCATTTAAAAACATTAACGTCTTGTCCCAACTTAAAACTCTTCGTTGACTTGTTGTGGGATGACGAATAGTGCCCGTGTTCTGTTTTAGCCGTAATTTTCACCCCTCTCTGCTTACAATACAATAACGAGCAAGAGACCACTAGTCTGGAGAAAGCTCCAGACTACCATCGACGGGCCAAAACCCCACCGCTGGAGGTCGACAGCTCCAGATTACCGTCGATGGGCCAAAACCCCACCGCTGGAGATCGACAGCTCCAGACTACCGTCGATGGGCGAAAACCCCACCGCTAGAGGTCGACAGCTCCAGAATACCGTCGACGGGCCGAGACCCCGCCGCTGGAGGTCGACATCTCCAGAAAACGTCGACGGGCCAAAACCCCACCGCTGGAAAGTCGTCAGCTCCAGACAGTCCTATAGTAGAAATGCAATTTTACCGTCGACGGGCCAAAACTTGCTTTTCTATTTTAACTCTACGTGTTTTTTATTATTATAATTAGTTTTTATATTATTTCATTATTATTATTATGAACTGTACAGTAATAACCGTACAGGTCCATGTATAGGCCTAGTAGCAATGTAGTTTTACCGTCGACGGGCCAAAACTTGCTTTTCTATTTTAACTCTACGTGTTTTTTATTATTATAATTAGTTTTTATATTATTTCATTATTATTATAATGAGCTGTACAGTAATAACCGTACAGGTCCATGTATAGTAGCAATGTAATTTTACCGTCGACAGGCCAAAACTTGCTTTTCTATTTTAAATCTACGTGTTTTTTATTATTATAATTAGTTTTTATATTATTTCATTATTATTATTATGAACTGTACAGTAATAACCGTACAGGTCCATGTATAAGTTTAATTTGATTATTGTAGGTACATTCTAGTGGATTATAAGTTGATATTATGAGTTTTTGAATGTAAACTCACCAAGAATGACATTTAAAATTTCATATATTTAACCGCGGAAAAAGTATAAAAATACTACATTATTTACAAAAGCCAACTTATGGACAAAATAATAGGTCTTCATCTTTCAAATGATACTTGAAGTGTTGGACACGACTCTGTTACAAACCGAATCGTTGAAATAGAAACCAATGTTTTTTGTGTTTATTGCGGAGGGAAACAACAGCGTTCCACTTAAGTTGTTAAAATCAGTATAAATGTGTTTAAAATTGTCAAACATTTCAGTTTTGTGGGCACCGATATATCAATTATTTGAGTTTTAGAGTTGAAAAAATTAGTTGTTCGTTGATTATACTACATAAATGACGATTTTTGTTAAGTGTGCTTTCGGTCAACAAATTATTTTTAAAAGTGATTAATGGAAAATGTTTAAATTTTCTTGTGGTTTGAGATCAAGTACCTTATAAATATCACATTTAAAGTTTCTAGCTTTTCGCACAACGTCTTAGACTCGGCAGTGAGTCAGCGAGTGTATTGTGTGTAATCTATTAAATATATTTATATAAGACTAGCTAGCTGGGAAGTACAATTAATTGAAATAAAATATATAAATAAAAGAGTGGAACAATGGAAATAAGAAATGAAATATCGGAAACAGGAAGCTGTCCTGTTCATTTGCCAAGGACGTTTTGTTTGTCAACAACTTTTTGAAAACTACTTAATGAAACACAAGATGATGGGCTTATTAGATATCTATTTACATCTCAAACAAAAATGTGACAACATTTCTTCACGGGACGTTGAGACTTTTATATGTCGTTAGGACAAGAATGTCAACAAACATGATATGGAGTATTTTGTACTACACGTGTATTGTGTGTGTTTAGTACTGTAGTAGGACATTTGTATTGTATGTGTAGTACATGTACAACAACTGACTGAAGTGTTGTTTTAACATTTACAACGAGACCATCCACCCACATAAATGACTTTTGAATACTTCTGGTTAAGTAATACGATTAAAAATATGTTCTATTAATGAATATCACAAAAATAAGGATTAATTTAGGCTGACAATAAGGTTTTGTGGTAGTAACTCATAAGTTACTCTCTGTAGTGAAGGAACTTAGAACAGCAACGTTAATTTAGGCTGACAATAAGGTTTTGTGGTAGTAACTCATAAGTTACCCTCTGTAGTGAAGGAACTTAGAACAGCAACGTTAATTTAGGCTGACAATAAGGTTTTGTGGTAGTAACTCATAAGTTACCCTCTGTAGTGAAGGAACTTAGAACAGCAACGTTAATTTAGGCTGACAATAAGGTTTTGTGGTAGTAACTCATAAGTTACTCTCTGTAGTGAAGGAACTTAGAACAGCAACGTTCATTTAGGCTGACAATAAGGTTTTGTGGTAGTAACTCATAAGTTACCCTCTGTAGTGAAGGAACTTAGAACAGCAACGTTAATTTAGGCTGACAATAAGGTTTTGTGGTAGTAACTCATAAGTTACTCTCTGTAGTGAAGGAACTTAGAACAGCAACGTTAATTTAGGCTGACAATAAGGTTTTGTGGTAGTAACTCATAAGTTACCCTCTGTAGTGAAGGAACTTAGAACAGCAACGTTAATTTAGGCTGACAATAAGGTTTTGTGGTAGTAACTCATAAGTTACTCTCTGTAGTGAAGGAACTTAGAACAGCAACGTTCATTTAGGCTGACAATAAGGTTTTGTGGTAGTAACTCATAAGTTACTCTCTGTAGTGAAGGAACTTAGAACAGCAACGTTAATTTAGGCTGACAATAAGGTTTTGTGGTAGTAACTCATAAGTTACTCTCTGTAGTGAAGGAACTTAGAACAGCAACGTTAATTTAGGCTGACAATAAGGTTTTGTGGTAGTAACTCATAAGTTACCCTCTGTAGTGAAGGAACTTAGAACAGCAACGTTAATTTAGGCTGACAATAAGGTTTTGTGGTAGTAACTCATAAGTTACTCTCTGTAGTGAAGGAACTTAGAACAGCAACGTTCATTTAGGCTGACAATAAGGTTTTGTGGTAGTAACTCATAAGTTACCCTCTGTAGTGAAGGAACTTAGAACAGCAACGTTAATTTAGGCTGACAATAAGGTTTGTGGTAGTAACTCATAAGTTACTCTCTGTAGTTTTGTGGTAGTAACTCATAAGTTACTCTCTGTAGTGAAGGAACTTAGAACAGCAACGTTAATTTATTCTCTATTCGTTTATTTTATTTAGATTATTCAAAAATCCCCAACTATATTGATAGTTAAAAATGTGAATGAGGATACAATTTGAAACTGCTACAAACTGTTGCATCCGTTACCAACTAACTGTTACGGTATCTAGACAGCTGACGTATCTCCGCGTATATGCTGGTGGTTTCACAACTCAGCATGGGGGACATTTCTAATCAGTCAATTACTTAATATGGTATGAATTAATATCGTTTCAATCTCTCTAAACCTTGCGAGCAAATAAATTTGAATTATTTTCTACCAAATTGTAATTGTATTGTTTTATTTAACCTTCAACGACGTAATTATTTTGTTAAGAAAACTGTGTTGTTATCATATAGGCGAGAACTGTCTTAACGTATACTATACTTCTAATACATCTGAAATCAAGAATTAATCTTAATTTATAAAGTCCAAAAATGATGTGCTCACTCGTCACGAAGTCCACGGAACCATTAAACAAATGTTGATGGAATTTGGAGGGGAGTTAACCTTTGTATCTTAGAGACCCACTAAGAAAGGATTTCTCGAAATTCCATTTCTAAGGGGTAGAAACAGCCCCTGAACGTTTCATGTTTCCCATAACAGTAACATTGGAATTAATTTTATAATTGATTACAAACAACTTATACAAAATAATAAACATGACACGAAAGCTTAGCTAATTTCATTTCAATTTAAGGTGATTTCTACTAACTCTTACTTTGCATCTCCCTAAAGTAGACTTATAGATATGGTAAAACTGTGTTATTAGGCAGTGGCTGATGTATTATATTGATGTGATGGTTTAGAGAGAGCCATGGAAGGAACAACCCCGTTGCAAAGCCAGGGCTGTCGGTTAGTAATACTCTTATATTTCCTAGAAGACCTAATGTCGGCGCAGAAATGATGTGCACCCGAGTTTAAAGGTTGTTTACTGAGAAACTAAGAGGCCTACGAAAACTTCAGTCGCGCCATTGTTTTCCTTAATTGATTGTGCGTTATTTTATATGAATTTACCTTAAGTTTAATAATTTTTAATCTAGTTGGAACAAACAAAGTGCCGGAATTCCAACTAGTTTTCACTTTACACCAAATTTACATAGTTATTACTCAAAACTCGACAATGTATCACATTTATGTTTTAATAAATGGTTGATAGGAATGTTTCCTATAAGTTATATACATTTTAGAATGTTACCTTTTCAAGAAAAAAAAGTTCTTATCAATCACCTGAAGCATTGTTTTCTTGGCTTTTGGAGTTTGTAAAATTAATTAATTGGTCTTGTCGTAATCCTTATTTCATTTATAGTTACGATATATTATTTTCATATTTGTAAATAAATGCAGTGATTTAATTTAAATTTAAAATATCATTCAATTGATAAATTTGAATTGATTAAAATAGATATAAAATCATTGCATTTACTTACACATATGAAACTAATATATCGTAACTGTACATGTAATAAGGATTAAAACAAGACCAATTAATTAATTTTGCGACCTCCAAAAGCCAAGAAAACAATGTTTCAGGTAATTGAAAAGAACTTTTTTTTATTGAAAAGGTAAATTATGAAATGTATATAAATTATAGGAAATATTACTATCAACCATTTGTTAAAATATAGATGTGATACATTGTCAAGTTTTTTAGTAATAACTGTGTAAATTTGATGTACAGTGAAAACTAGTTAAAATTCCGGTACCTTTTTATCCAACAAGAATAAAAATTACTAAAACTTATGGAAAATTAAAAAAAATCATATAACATAACGCACAATCAAATAAGAAAAACAATGGTATGATTAGAAGTTTTCATAGGCCTCTTAGTTTATTAGTAAACAATCTTCAAACTCGGGTGCACATAATTTCTGTGCCGACATTAGATGCTTTGATCAACAGCTTGCAATTGAAGCTTTTGTGATTCATTGGTATGAAAGAAAAATTACTTGGAAGAACTGCCATCATAAAGGATGGGATAACTAGCCGGTAGCGAAATGTTAAATCCCAGCCACGGGATTTACGGTAGGGACTCTAAATTATCCTTAATCGTAACCAAAAAAATATTGAATGAATAAACTGTTTGGCCCCTAGTATTCACTTGTCATTGGTTTATAAATAAAATTTAGTCTTAGTTAAAGTTAACATCAAATACTAGAATTTCCCATCCACATAAATTCTCAAACTACACTTTCCCATTCTCCACATCTTGAAATAAATAAATTGGCCGGTAGTGCAGTTGATTGAATCCCAGCTTCAAATCAAAGGTTTTCAGTCCCATCCTTGTCAGAGTCTAACAATTTAAAATAGATCATCTGATAACCAGCACTGATCATTTTCCTTTGGTTTGTCATGAATCACCCATTGGCAACCCAGATATCATACAGTCAGCTGACCCCATCGATATAGTTCGTTGGCTGCCCCTAAGGAATCCCATTAAATATACTGATAGTGCAATGATTCACCATAAATTAAATAAATCTGTTTATTATTGTTTAAATATATTAAACAATTATATTTTCGTGATCCCAACAAATTTTCTACAATTTATACTATTTTCTAACGTTTTAAATCTAAAAATTTAAATGTTGTGTGTATACAAAACAAACATTTAAAATAATTGTTTTCGATTTTTTTTATAGTAGGATATTTAAAAAAATAGTTATTCGGTTTTATACACTGTTTTGATAATATATTCTTATACATAATTTAATTTTCTATATGGAAAACCCTAATTCGTTTCGGTACCTCATTTAACTTTTTTTTTTAGAAATTATTTTGTAAAATACTACAAATGTCAAAAACTGGGGTTTGAATGATTTTGTTAATGGGCATTAGTGTATTGTAATATTTTTTATGCCTATAGTTTCTCTAATTTATATGAAAAAGTATTTATTTGTTTATTTTTATTTATTTATTTATTCATAAGACGCCGATCGTCAAGATATTGGTGAATATGGATTTCAAATGAGTGTGATGAGTGTAGATGAGCGAATGTAGTCATTGTTACAAACTAAGACCGACTATTCCTTAGAAAGTGTCATTAATTAATAGCCCAATGACAAATGAACAGCCGGTGGTTATCAGCTGATCCTTCTCAAAATGTATTATGACTCTGATTGGGATCGAACTGAGAAACTTTAGCACATGAAGCTGGGATTGAACCAACTACGCTACCGACCAACTAATATTACAATGAAAATTCCTAAAATGAATATATTTATATAGAATAAATCAAATGTATGTAAACAAAAGGAACGTCTACAATAACTAACCCTAATCTAAATAAATAACCTGATTATGTTTGTAATTTATAAAGTTACAGCTGTTAATAATTCACAAGAGTAGTTTTTTTTAACTAAAACAACATACCAATTGACAAACTAACCCTACATAAACAAAAAACATTGCGTGCCAATTGTCGACGTAGCACAGTCAAGGTCAAGGTTATGCTACGATACTGGAACGTCAAAATAGTGTTTTTGTTAAAATATTCAATATAAATCATAAATTCAAATTAATAAGTTCTGGTCATTAAATAACAATTTTTAAAGACTTAAGAAACTAAATATGTCATATTATTGGACAAATAATATTATTTAATGTCAAATAATAGTTTGTTAATATGGATTGTCAACATCACGGGTAAACTCGTGATCGTGGTTTTGGGTTTCGGCGGCCCGTCACGAATTATCTCGTGATGAGTCGTCAATGGTTTGATACTTTCTAAAATATAGTTGGCTTTTGTTTCCAGCAAAGTCTATGTTCGTTAATTTACAATCATCAATCTCATTTAATAACTATTATTTTAACAATCCTATCTTGACCATCGTTTGTATAAGCATACATTTGTTACAAACTGATTTTTTATTAACATAAAACAAATTGTAAGGCAAAAGAGAAGTAGCACATTTCAAATAAGTGTAAAACAACAACTTAATCGCTTTAAAACAGGAAAGAACAGAAAAAGTATACTAAGTAATTTGGTATTCATTAGTCCATTCGATGATAAGGGTAAGGTTCACTGCGCATCGCCAGACATCTGCGCAGCCCCGCGACCAGCTGAGAGATCCAGTTTGGTAAAGTAGAAGCCAATAAGTACAACACTTCGTGCATACAGGTCTGGCAAGCCTCCTCATTCTTCGAGCTCTCAACACTGTAACCTAGATCACATCCCCAACTCACACGGGCCGTTACCATTTTGTAAAATACGATCCATCAAGTACAAAACTCATCCTTCAGGTCTTGCGAGAGTTCTCATCCTTCTACCATAAACTGCTCAGACCAGGTTCATCTCCTCATCTCACAGTCAACGCAACTAACCAACGGGCACGGTAATTCCCGTTTTGTAAAATAGGATAAATTAAGTACAAAAGTCCGTGCACACAGGCCTTCCAAACCGTATCATCAGTTCAATACACAAGGAGAGGCCCTTCTCACAGTCGCTGCGACCAGCTAACAGGTACAGGTAGTCCGTGCACACAGGCCTTCCAAACCGTATCATCAGTTCAATACACAAGGAGAGGCCCTTCTCACAGTCGCTGCGACCAGCTAACAGGTACAGGTAGTCCATGCACACAGGCCTTCCAAACCGTATCATCAGTTCAATACACAAGGAGAGGCCCTTCTCACAGTCGCTGCGACCAGCTAACAGGTACAGGTAGTCCGTGCACACAGGCCTTCCAAACCGTACCCTCAGTTCAATACACAAGGAGAGGCCCTTCTCACAGTCGCTGCGACTAGCTAACAGGTACAGGTAGTCCGTGCACACAGGCCTTCCAAACCGTATCATCAGTTCAATACACAAGGAGAGGCTCTTCTCACAGTCGCTGCGACCAGCCAACAGGTACAGGTAATCGCTGTCTCGTCCTTCCACCACACAGTGCTTGGACCGTTTCACTTCCAACTTCCCAAATATCTTACCTTACATTGAAAACTATAGAACAGTGGTGTAAAGTAAACGGGTTTGAAACAAACGCTACAAAAACATATTTCTTGGAATCATCATATCCAAAATAAAAGAGAAATAAATAAATTGTTAACTATGCATAAGTAAAATTGAATCTAATAATACCATTTTTTCTTATTACTTTGGATAAACACTTAAATTGTTACGCTCATATCGAGAAACTATGCAAAAAATATTGTAAAGTTTATTTATTAAGGAGATTATCTACTTACAAATTTTAAAACTCTTTTGCTTGCATATTGTGTTTTACAGTTTGGCTTTTATTCACTTCCCCATCTTACTGTCGCCGCGACCAGCTAACCGATGCGAGTAATTCCTGTTTTGTAAAGTAGGATCAAACAAGTACAAAACTCCGTGCAAGACGTCTCATCCGAGGCCACGCCCCCACGGGTGAGTCGTGGTAGAGGTGTAGGTCGAGGTCGATATCTACAGCACATAGTGAGGAGGTAACCTACGCTGCTTAGTCAAGCTTGGTTTTCATTTTCAAATTTGGTTATAGTTGTGTTTGCAATATTATGTGGGCCTAGTGATGATAGTGACGAAATGTCTGCGCTGACCAAGTGGTAGATGATTGGGAATGTGTATAATAGGCAATTTTCAGAGCACGAAAAAATAACATAAGAAGTATTTTAGGGAAATAACATAACTTGTTTGCCACACTAAATAATGACTTACTGGTTCCATCCATCACTATAATTATGAGGATGACACCTGAAACGTTCTCTCATATATTTGACAAGAATGTTCTTCATTTGGATGGTTCCATTTCTCATCACAACTTCCATGTAGCCTAACTCCTATTCTTTCTGAAGAAAATCTATTAGTAACAATTAGGTAAATGTTTGATAGTTTTCTAATCTAAAAACAGATGTTCAGTGTGTGCCTGAATCGTACAGAAAAAATAACTTGGTTTGTTTTACTTCCATTCCTTCTTCAGGTCAAGTCAGTTGTGGTCTGTTATCCCAGATCATGGGCACGTTCTGAACGGCAGTAATATGTTCTTCTTTCATTTTACAGTTGACAATAGCAGTGAAGGGGCTTGAGCGGGCCAATCACAGTGTAGCAGTTTGCTGTATTGCAAGGTGGGCATCAATGTAAAATCAACTAGTTTGAAGTTGCACTGATGACAATTGGGAGACAAGATATCCATAGTCACAATACCCGCTACGACACAACAATATGATTGACATTCCAAAGCATAGACTTACTAAAACTTTAAATTCTTACAAAGTCAATGGAACTAAATTGTTCAATAAACTTCCTGAGTCAGCTCGGATCATTCCTTATGCTCAATTTAAAAACAGTTTGTAAAAATTGCTAATTGATAATCCTTTTTATTGTATTCAAGAATTTTTAGAACATGACCTAATAATAATAATGACCTATTATAATAACTAACTACTATTATTTCAGACATAAGTTTTTTCCCAGTTAATAGTGTTATATATAGCTAAAGTATGCTCTAATTATGACCTGTTATTACAACAGATAACATAATAAATAACTAAGATGTGTTTGTGTGTGTGTTTGTAATGTATCACAGAGTAGTTTATAACTGTGTGATTTGTTGTACATAATATGGTATAATGTATGATATATGATAATACAATATAGTATACGGTATATTATACAATATATTGACAGTTCCTATTTCTATGTAAATATTGATCAATGGAAATAAACCATTTGATTTTAAAAAGCATCGATGTAAAAATTCAGATAGACCACCAAATAATTGTAGTAGACCACCACTTAACCCTTGTGTTCAGCTTCATAAGTTACGATAATTCTGATTAACAAGGATGTCGACCGCAATGGTGACAGGTGCGGTTAGTTCCTGTTTTGTATAGTAGGGATCAAACAAGTACAAAACTTCGTGCAAGCCGTCTCATCTTTCCAGCACACTACGCTCAGACCCACCGATTTTAAGGGTTTATAAAGTCTTGTTTGTTTGTTTAAATATTTATAGCTGGTGGTATATATTTTTATGATTATTATATAGTGCTCAGATAAAACATTGATAATTATTCGTACCTGTAAAAAGTGTTTTTATATATAGTAAAACTGTACTCACACGTGTATATAGTATTAATTTATACTACATTTACAAACTATACTCGAAACTTTATCGTGAAATTGAAACTGTATTAGTTTTGTCTTCCTAGATATACACTACTCATACATACTATCTTGCATGATCACATTTTGTGATGTTCGAAATAATTGGTATTCTATTCGACCAATATTAAATAAAAATATTACTTTCATACTAATAAACAAATACAAATGATCACGATGTATTTTGGAGAAATCTTTGTTTCAATAAGCCCTGTTGGTTGTGAAGGTAATAATATTGTTGAATCGTTCTGTCAAAAAATTGATTTCATTCATCGACATAAACACATGTCGATGTATCTTCTCGCTCTGTCAACAATAAACATTCTGGTTGAAGAATGTAATTTGAGGTGCTCTGTTCAACACAACATAAGGTTCCGAAAGACAAATGTTTGCGATCTTTAGAAAACGAACTGGTACTCTTGAGTTATTTCAATGGATGTACTAAGTGAGAGGAGACATACAAAGTCACTTGTAAAGGAATCGTTCGAAAGTAATTAATTATGAAGTCTCCTGTGACAAAAACGCTAGGAACCGAGGATAAAGGTTTGGTTGACGTGGGTGCTCAGAGTGGTTGACGTGGGTGCTCAGAGTGGTTGACGTGGGTGCTCAGAGTGGTTGTTTATGTTAAAATAAATATCTCTTTAGTTTAATAAATTAGATAATATTGTTTTATTAAAATTGAGTATCTTATATTTATGATCAGTAATTTATATACAGGGTAGAAGAAAATATGGAAACGCTTTCACAGCAACGTTATTTTTTCCATAGATAATTTGATAATTAAAAAATAATAAAGATTGTGTTCCATAAAGTATAATTTTTGACCAGAATAATTTACTTGAAACCGTTAAATAGCGGAGAAATAATTTGTTCAAATTAGTTACTTTGAAATTCAAATGACCAATACTCTGGAAATGATACACCTTTTGAAGTCCGGTTTGCGGAAATTAATTTCCTTGAATACACCTTTCATTTGATACCAAACTCAATCTAGGCTTACATTGAAGATTTTCGTTCAACGCCGTCCCCCTGAAAAGATGAAATGCCGTTAATGGCGTCAAAAATTATGTTCTTTGTAACAATGACCATGTACAAGATAAGTGAAGTCATACAAAAGTTGTGAAAGTGTTTCATATTTTTTCCACCCTGTATACTGTATAGTATATATAAATGAATTACTTTTTAATAAAAAATAGTTTTAATATATATTGCTGGCCGACAGGCCTTGCTACGCTACGGGGTGGTTTTACGCTTGCTTACCCTTGCCTCCGTGGTTCTCTATAACCCATCACTTCAATATAAAAGCTCATCCTTCTGCCGTTCTTCTAGATAACAACGTTTTACAGTCTAGAAACCCTATAAGCCTCCTTTGAGGAGTAAAAATAGTAAAACCACGCCAGAGTTAGTACAAATAACCTTAAACATTTCACAATGAAAACCAAACTAACCAAGCTTTTGTGTCATTTTTATGTTTTTTTCATTATCAGCAGTTTGAAATAAATTATTAAATAATTAAATTAATGCCTATGTTACTATTACGCAAAAACAAAACAGAGAAGGAAGTGGGTCTGTTTACCTCTTAGGAATCGAATTTCAAGAACTCCTTTCTTAATGGGTTTCTATGACAAAAGCTAACTTCCCTTCAAATTTCAAAGTCTGTTCTGTGGTTCCGGACTTTTCGTGATGTGTGAGTACATCGTTCTGTGGTTCCGGACTTTTCGTGATGCGTGAGTACATCGTTCTGTGGTTCCGGACTTTTCGTGATGCGTGAGTACATCGTTCTGTGGTTCCGGACTTTTCGTGATGCGTGAGTACATCGTTCTGTGGTTCCGGACTTTTCGTGATGCGTGAGTACATCGTTTCAAACTAATTCGTTAAATATGTTTAACGTTTAGAAATTGAATGATAGTCATAAAGGGCCAAAACGACTTCATAAAATATTGTTCAATGTTTGGATAATGTACTATAAAGTCATGTATGGTTCAAACACATTCATACAGTACAATAAGGTCTTAAAGGATTTTAATACAATTTTTGTCGATGTTTAGACAGTCTAAAATTAGGTCAAACAGGGTTCATTCGAATTCATTGGTCGTTGTTTTAAAGCCGTAAATAAGGTCATACAGCTGCAAACAGATCCAAAGTTCGATCCCATAGTTTGTTATTGTACAGGGTGTCTTTTTTAATGGGCCACCATTGTGACCTTGGAAACCATAAGACTGACAAAACATTAAAGATGGGGAACCTTACCTTATTTTTGGAGACAATTAAAAATACAAATTTCAAATTTGGAAAAAAGGCCGTCATTTTCCAATATGGCGGAAAACTTAGATTTTCTTTGAAACACCTATATTTTATGATATTTGTAGATAAAAATAGTAATTTTAAGACATTTATTCTTTTTTTTTCGATATTTTGCTTAAAATGAGCTCAAAATGAAGAGATTCCCTATGGAGCTTACCATTGAGATACAAATTTTTAAATATACATTGATAAAGATGATCTAATCTGCAAAGATTACAGCAAACGTTTGGAAAATGATACCTAGATATTCTTTTTTCATGATTTGACAGAATAGTGTATTAAATTATAATACAGATAAATTTAAACAAGTTTATGTTACTATTTTGTCACAGATAAATTAATTTATGTTGGCAGCACTGTTACCATTATCCCCTGTATATGCCAACTTCCAATACATATCAACAGCTGTATGCTGAATTAGATGTTGACTTAAACAGCTGCTAATGGTAAAAATGCTGCCAACATAAATTAATTTATCTTTGACAAAATAGTAAAAAAACTGTTTAAATTTCTCTGTAGGGCTAATATAATGTAATACACTATTCTGTCAAATTGTGAAAAAAAGTATAGCTAGGTGTACATTTTCCATATGTTTGCTGTAATCTTTGCAGATTAGATCATCTTTTTTCAGTGTATACAAACAAAAATTGTATCTCAATGGTAAGCTCCATAAGGAAGTGCACATTTTGAGCTTTCTTATCTACGTTATTAGGCAAAATATAGAAAAAATGCCTAGAACCAGTCTTAAAATTACTATTTTTATCTACAACTATCATAAAATATAGGTGTTCCATAAGAAAATCAAAGTTTTTCGCTATATTGGAAAATGACGGCCTTTTTTCAAAATTTTAAATATGTATTTTTAATTGTATCCAAAAAGAAGGTAAGGTTCCCCATTTGAAGTTTTTTTTCAGACTTATGGTTTCCAAGATAACAATGGTGGCCCATTTAAAAAAGACACACTGTATAGTAAAAATAGTTGTGATAACGATAAATCGTTATCAGAAATAAATTTCCATTTAATAATTTCAATGAATACAAAAAAAACAACATCCTCGGAAGTATCTGACCACATTTACAGGTACTTGGGACCTGTATAAGTTTTTTATAGAAAAAAACACACGTATCTAACTAAATTATTAAATTATATACAAAAACATATTTTACGGAAGTCAAATGAGTCCACAAAGTTTAACAGGAGTTAACAGAAGGATTATAACATTAATTATTTCAATTATATTTTCCCTCCGTGGAAACATAAGAATCTACTAATTAGAAAAAAGACCCATAATTGGGAATACATTAAGCCTAATTTTTTAATCTACTTTTGTTCATCATTAAAATCAACGTAGTAGAATTGCTTCACTGTAAGAGGGCTGTGTTTTACTTTAGTATTGTTAAGGTCAGTGATAGCCTTTAGGAAGGAAAGCTTCAATTGTTTTTAACCTAGGCGCGAACCTCTTAGTCTTGAATGTGTTCACACTGTGATACAAATATTCAAGGCCACGACTTTCTCTGTCTTAAATTATTGTTAGAGCATTAAAACGTTCGAATTCGTAAACTTTATTTTCTCGTTCGCTTTCATTACAACAGCTAATTTTAATATCGATTATTAATTTTGTTACGTCCACAGTTATATCGCATTTTTTGCTCTTAATTTTTATTTTCGTCTTAAATAAAAACTCAAAATATTTTCCGCTATTTTTATTTGTCGTGTAAACTACAACTAAAAGAGCCCGCAGGCATTTTAGCAAGTCAACCTGGTGGTAAAAACGGCAGAAAGCACATCTGGCCATATTTATAAATAAGATTTTTTTCGTAAGTCTTTATCCAACTGTCCAGACGAAAAGTGTTAATCCAGTTAAGGACAAAATAAGCAATTTGTATTTATATTGAATAGTAGAAAAATCAGTAGGAAAAACACTATTTGTAATGGATTTTGTAATCAAAGTTCTATTTTAGGCCAATTAGTTCAGTTTTTATTTTATTGTTATTTTTTAAATAAAAAATACCCTCTGATAAGATAAAGAGCCATCGATTTTTATCATGTTTGTAGCTTCCATTTCATCATGTCTCAAAACTTCCATTAACAGTGGGGTTTTCAATGTTATTGATTTTTAAGGTGAGTAAGAGATCCATATCAGCCACATCTTGGTTCCTGAAAACGTCTTCGAAACAACACATTAAGGACTAAGGATCACTCGCCTTAGGGCTGTATCGAGTTATTTAATCGATGTTCATATTCTTTTTGGAACCTGCGATATATCGAAATCTTGGGACAAATTTTACGCCACTATTCGAATGAGAAGAAAATGTGTTATTACAATTGGGTATTACAGATCACGTACGAGAGATTGCTTAGGTATTTGATTCATATCAGTGACCTTACTTTGATTGTGGCACAACCATTAGGTTC
This sequence comes from Stictocephala bisonia, assembly GCA_035578905.1. Taxonomy (NCBI): domain Eukaryota; kingdom Metazoa; phylum Arthropoda; class Insecta; order Hemiptera; family Membracidae; genus Stictocephala; species Stictocephala bisonia. Next base: position 258,810 of record JAQJVL010000316.1, read on the forward strand.
CAAGCTACTTGCCGCGAAAGTAAATCGGTTAAATCTATTATAGAGAACTTCCATCTTCAAGGGCAACGCCCGACGTTAGGAGTTTCCAACTATGCCATACTTATTTATTCACAAACAACCGGTTTCGCACTCCCATACTTGCTCCTTATACCAGTGGAGGGGCCTTCCTCAAGTTGAAGGCAGCTTGACTTTACAAACACTTACTTTTCATGCTCTAAAAGTCTTTAAAGTAATGTTTTTGCTGAGCCTAAGGGATTTATTGACCCTGATAAACGCAGTAGGAATATTTATCGTCTCAATAATTCGTGTTTTATATAATGCAATAGTTTTTTATATTCTTTTTTGTTTGTTTGTTTATTATTGTAGACTAGTAATTTTAGCGTGGTAACAAATAAGTATTGTTAGTCACAGTTTAATTTTTAGCTGATCAGATTATAGTTAAATATTGTTCTTTATTAATTTGTTGTTAAATCTTATATATTTTTGTACTAAAGTATATATTACATCAATTTAATTACAACATTTCTTTGTTATGTTGTATCCTTCTTAGTATATACACTAAGTTGTTATCATTATATATAACAACTTTGTGTCGGATATAATGATCACAAAAAATATAGTTTGTAATTGTAAAGGAATATTTCTATGATTTCTAATCGATGTAGGATCTTGACAGGGCTTTGAAGATTGTCATATTGGCATTGTTAGGGTATGTTTCTATAACATTCCTTTTAGGCCCGTTATATGCTTCAACATTGTAATATCCAATACCTATTGACTGACTATATGAACACTGCTCGAATACTGTTTACGAGAGAACCGAACAATAAAATAGCAGTAGAATTACTGCCAATCAGGTTTTGTGTGTATTAGAAAATCCATAATTAAATACTAAACACTTTATACTTAGGTATATTCTTCGAGATCTCTCTTCCAGTAAAATAATAGCAAATACAATTATATTACGGAAACTGTTATGTAATGTTAATGCCAGCTTACTGGTTAAAGCCCAGAGGTCTTCAGAGTTGAGACCTTTCTTTAGAGAATCCAGAGCACTGCGACATTCTACGCTTTCAGGCTCCAGCCGTGAAATATCCAACACTGGAGGCAGACCTTTGGCTGAACAAGAAGCCAAGGTGAGGACCGCCAGTAGCGATACTACGGCCACACCCATCGTGGCTGGCCGGGTAAACTGGAACACAGAACGGCTGGAGGTTAGTAATACTATGATCAAGCCAATCAGGTAGCAGGGATGACAGGCCCTGGACCACGACCTTGGGAAACCCTACTCGGAGTCTGCGTCAGTGGAGATCTTCGCAGCTGGAGAACGGGTCCATTCCAGCAGCAATCCAGTTTTCCTGAAGGTTCGCTGCCCTCGCTTGGCCTTGAATGAATAGGGCAAAATCATAACGAAAAAACATGTAATCAAGTATGTTTGGATTCTTAAGAGTCTGCAGAGACTATTGTTCATGTTGGTTTTAATCCCAAAAGAACAACTTAATTTGCGAATCCATGTTTTTTCATTATCTATTGACCAATATATTTGTGTATGAGGTGTAATTTTAAACGTTATCATATTACACATTCGGTTTGCTTTCGATAATTGGAATGCATACGCCTAGTTTTGAAAAATAGGTGAAAATAAAATCTTCAAACTGAATATTCTTTATATCTATTTTTTTAAACTAATTAGTAACTATCAAAGCAATTAATTCCAACGCGCAATTTCATTCTTAATACAATTTGATTGGAAAAATACGTTTAAAATTAACTGTTTAATTTGGATACGCGTGATCGTATGTTCTTACGGTATTAAAACCAACATAGTCGACAACCTCTTCAGACTCTTAAGAATTATAAATTAGTCCGAAATAGTCACAATAATGTTTTGAATATCCCTCGTTCTCGAATTGACAACATATTAGCCTCCCCCCCCCATTATGACGAGACGAACATAACAAATAATTACAACTCATGATAATATAATTAATATCATAAATTACTTAAACACTAAGCAAGTATGCTTTAGAAAATATAACTAAATTTAAGTGATTATAAACTATACAAGACAAAACTACATTGTCTACTTTTTCATTATTGTTAGAAGCGATATGCTTTAGGATAGCTTTGCTATTCTGAAACTAATGTGCTAATTGTGAACTTTAACACACATTTAAGTCAATCATCAACACCAAGGTATCTTAAATAGTTTAAGTTTGAATACTGACTTAAACGTTCATTCATCCTTAAAATAATGAATGAAGGACATTCATTCGTTATAAAGATTTTCCAGAAAGATGTGTGTTTATAGTTTCTGAAAAAAAAAAAAACGATAACTAACTGACTTAAATGAACTTTGGACAATTACACTGACTGGACGTATTAGATTCAATGCGGTATAATGTACCTCGTAAACAACACTAGTTGAACAATTACACTGACTGTATGTATTAGATTCAATGCGGTATAATGTACCTCGTAAACAACACTAGTTGAACAATTACACTGACTGTATGTATTAGATTCAATGCGGTATAATGTACCTCGTAAACAACACTAGTTGGACAATTACACTGACTGGACGTATTAGATTCAATGCGGTATAATGTACCTCGTAAACAACACTAGTTGGACAATTACACTGACTGGACGTATTAGATTCAATGCGGTATAATGTACCTCGCAAACAACACTAGTTGGACAATTACACTGACTGGACGTATTAGATTCAATGCGGTATAATGTACCTCGTAAACAACACTAGTTGGACAGTTACACTGACTGGACGTATTAGATTCAATGCGGTATAATGTACCTCGCAAACAACACTAGTTGAACAATTACACTGACTGGACGTATTAGATTCAATGTGGTATAATGTACCTCGTAAACAACACTAGTTGGACAATTACACTGACTGGACGTATTAGATTCAATGCGGTATAATGTACCTCGCAAACAACACTAGTTGAACAATTACACTGACTGGACGTATTAGATTCAATGTGGTATAATGTACCTAGTAAACAACACTAGTTGGACAATTACACTGACTGGACGTATTAGATTCAATGTGGTATAATGTACCTCGTAAACAACACTAGTTGGACAATTACAATGACTGGACGTATTAGATTCAATGTGGTATAATGTACCTCGTAAACAACACTAGTTGGACAAATACACTGACTGGACGTATTGGATTCAATGTGGTATAATGTACCTAGTAAACAACACTAGTTGGACAATTACACTGACTGGACGTATTAGATTCAATGTGGTATAATGTACCTCGTAAACAACACTAGTTGGACAATTACACTGACTGGACGTATTAGATTAAATGTGGTATAATATACCTAGTAAACAACACTAGTTGGACAATTACACTGACTGGACGTATTAGATTCAATGTGGTATAATGTACCTCGTAAACAACACTAGTTGGACAATTACACTGACTGGACGTATTAGATTCAATGCGGTATAATGTACCTCGTAAACAACACTAGTTGGACAATTACACTGACTGGACGTATTACATTCAATGCGGTATAATGTACCTCGTAAACAACACTAGTTGGACAATTACACTGACTGGACGTATTAGATTCAATGCGGTATAATGTACCTCGTAAACAACACTAGTTGGACAATTACACTGACTGGACGTATTAGATTAAATGTGGTATAATGTACCTAGTAAACAACACCAGTTGGACAATTACACTGACTGGACGTATTAGATTCAATGCGGTATAATATACCTCGCAAACAACACTAGTTGAACAATTACACTGACTGGACGTATTAGATTCAATGTGGTATAATGTACCTAGTAAACAACACTAGTTGGACAATTACACTGACTGGACGTATTAGATTCAATGTGGTATAATGTACCTAGTAAACAACACTAGTTGGACAATTACACTGACTGGACGTATTAGATTAAATGTGGTATAATGTACCTAGTAAACAACACCAGTTGGACAATTACACTGACTGGACGTATTAGATTCAATGCGGTATAATATACCTCGCAAACAACACTAGTTGAACAATTACACTGACTGGACGTATTAGATTCAATGTGGTATAATGTACCTAGTAAACAACACTAGTTGGACAATTACACTGACTGTATGTATTAGATTCAATGCGGTATAATGTACCTCGTAAACAACACTAGTTGGACAATTACACTGACTGGACGTATTAGATTCAATGCGGTATAATGTACCTCGTAAACAACACTAGTTGGACAATTACACTGACTAGACGTATTACATTCAATGCGGTATAATGTACCTCGCAAACAACACTAGTTGGACAATTACACTGACTGGACGTATTAGATTCAATGTGGTATAATGTACCTCGTAAACAACACTAGTTGGACAATTACACTGACTGGACGTATTAGATTCAATGTGGTATAATGTACCTCGTAAACAACACTAGTTGGACAATTACACTGACTGGACGTATTAGATTCAATGTGGTATAATGTACCTAGTAAACAACACTAGTTGGACAATTACACTGACTGGACGTATTAGATTCAATGTGGTATAATGTACCTAGTAAACAACACTAGTTGGACAATTACACTGACTGGACGTATTAGATTCAATGTGGTATAATGTACCTTGTAAACAACACTAGTTGGACAATTACACTGACTGGACGTATTAGATTCAATGCGGTATAATGTACCTCGCAAACAACACTAGTTGAACAATTACACTGACTGGACGTATTAGATTCAATGCGGTATAATGTACCTCGCAAACAACACTAGTTGAACAATTACACTGACTGGACGTATTAGATTCAATGTGGTATAATGTACCTCGTAAACAACACTAGTTGGACAATTACACTGACTGGACGTATTAGATTCAATGCGGTATAATGTACCTCGCAAACAACACTAGTTGAACAATTACACTGACTGGACGTATTAGATTCAATGTGGTATAATGTACCTCGTAAACAACACTAGTTGGACAATTACACTGACTGGACGTATTAGATTCAATGTGGTATAATTTACCTAGTAAACAACACTAGTTGGACAATTACACTGACTGGACGTATTAGATTCAATGCGGTATAATGTACCTCGTAAACAACACTAGTTGGACAATTACACTGACTGGACGTATTAGATTCAATGTGGTATAATTTACCTAGTAAACAACACTAGTTGGACAATTACACTGACTGGACGTATTAGATTCAATGCGGTATAATGTACCTCGTAAACAACACTAGTTGTACAATTACACTGATAGTTTTTAATTAGCATAATACGTGTTGGTACATATACAGTACAAGTAAACGTCACACAACACAAATTTATTACAATATAAGCACAAAATGCACAAATATACTACAATACAAGCACAAAATGCACAAATATTATGGTGATCGATTTCGGTGAACCACGCTCACCTTCCTCAGACCAGAGGGATTCACAAAAGAATCATTCTTTTGTGAATCCCTCTGGTCTGAGGAAGGTGAGCGTGGTTCACCGAAATCGATCACCATAATATTTGTGCATTTTGTGCTTGTATTGTAGTATATTTGTGCATTTTGTGCTTATATTGTAATAAATTTGTGTTGTGTGACGTTTACTTAATTACACTGACTGGACGTATTAGATTCAATGCGGTATAATGTACCTCGTAAACAACACTAGTTGGACAATTACACTGACTGGACGTATTAGATTAAATGTGGTATAATGTACCTAGTAAACAACACCAGTTGGACAATTACACTGACTGGACGTATTAGATTCAATGCGGTATAATGTACCTCGCAAACAACACCAGTTGAACAATTACACTGACTGGACGTATTAGATTCAATGTGGTATAATGTACCTAGTAAACAACACTAGTTGGACAATTACACTGACTGGACGTATTAGATTCAATGTGGTATAATGTACCTCGTAAACAACACTAGTTGGACAATTACACTGACTGGACGTATTAGATTCAATGTGGTATAATTTACCTAGTAAACAACACTAGTTGGACAATTACACTGACTGGACGTATTAGATTCAATGTGGTATAATGAACCTAGTAAACAACACTAGTTGGACAATTACTCTGACTGGACGTATTAGATTGAATGCGGTATAATGTACCTCGTAAACAACACTAGTTTGAACTTTACGTAATATTTTATTTTTCGGTTCACTATCCTACTATGTGAAATAAAGATTTGTGGAACTTCATGATTAGAGTTCGGTTGAATATACCGATGTATATTCTTCAACCAATGGTTAAATATTACCTTTATAATTCGAAAATGTTTTAAATTTAACATCGTGTAATTCGAATCGCATGAAATTTCCTTTCAAATTATAATGAGAAAGGTTATACTGTATTCTGTACAGAAAGAAATAATAATGTAATAACTTAAACTACTAATTTAACATATATTTTATTTAGTTATTAAAAAATCGCTTAAATTGAAAGTTTAAGAACAATTTGATAAATAATATATATATATATATATATATATATATATATATATATATATATTAAACATTATTTTTTATTTATGCACAGGATATCAAAACAAAGCCAGCCTCTCAGATTTCAACCGATTACAGATAATAAAATGGTACATGAGGTTTCTAACATTATACTAAAACATCCACATTTTCAAGCAATTTTCTTTTTTTCAACCCATTAGGGGAGTGTCCTATGAAGCAAGTATTGAAGACATCTAATTAAAGGCCTTTGTTAATAGAATACAACGCCACAAACTGGACCTCAAAATGTTCTTTCGTCCAGAACTACTGTTTAAGTTTGTTTATCTGTTATTAAAGTGTGTAAGTTACTAACACGTAATATGCTAATTAAGACACTATTTGACAAAAAATAAATTAATTTAAAAGGAATAAGGATAAAATGAACCAGATCTTATTTACTATCGGGGAAAAAGTGAATTTACTATCGGGTTTCCTCGTTTCGAAACTTAACTCGAATCTCAAATATCTTTAGTAAAAAAGGCTTGGAATGCTAAGGCCAGGGCCAGCCAAGAGACAACCTTGGTATCTTTCCGCAGGGCGATTTGTGTCAACTGGGAGGGTTCGTAAACAAAGACGTGCTTTTAGAAACTATCAACGACTAAAAAATACCGAAAACGTTCCTTATCAGCTAGCGTCCTTCAATAGTGTAATTTATATGCACATATCGTCAAATTGTAAAAAAAAACTATGATTTAAATGAAACTAAACGTGCTGTTGAGACAGTTTCATTTTAAGTAGTGCTGACAAAAATGACCTAATAGTGGTTACTTATTATTTTATGTAAAGACATAAAATATTGATTCTCATCAAACAACCGTTCATGTATCCACCTAACTGATACAGTTTACAACAAATGATCCGCTTTCCATAATATTTTAACGATAGTTCTTAATTTATTCGTAAGGTTCAATATTACCAGTGAAATGTTAAATCGATCATAAAATCATTTAGTCAAACTTGAAAGGACAGTAGTTAGTCCATTAAAATGTTAATGTCCTGTTGAATTCTTCGATTTATATACGTTGTAAAACAAAATAACGATACATTCTGTACATTTATTTGAAAAAGTAATACATTAGAGGAAATTAAACTAGTAATTTTTATGAAATTCACACGTCACGAAACTTTAGCTTTTTGTCAAGCATGTAGTCGAATGTTATCATTTCCCTGCATGAGTAAGAAAAACTTTTACGCACGCCTTGTTTTCTCAAAAACATTTATGAAATGTTTCAAAACATAGTTATATACCACAATTTTGAAACCACTGTCACTGAGAGTTAATCACAACCAAAAAATGAATCTGGAGCTTAAAAACATTTGTTTAAATCATTTATCATGTAATGAAGATTTTTGTTTAATTCTCCCGAGACCACTTAAAGCAGCCAAGACCATGTTAGAGGGAGGTCAGGAAACTGTGTCGACGGTTCTATTTCTTTTTCTTATAAGCATTACTTTAAATATTAGTTGTAATGACGTATAATATTGCAGCATTACAATAGTGTTCGAAGATAAACGTTTACTACAAAACACTTATTTTTGAAGTTTTTATGCAATTGTATAGTGGTAGCAATAAACATATTTCAGTTCACACACCTCTACCACCTTCATTATGATAATTTTAAATTGTATAAAAATTATAGTTGTTGTTTTTGATCCAATTGTACTATGATGCTTCATAAAAACAATCAATTACTTTAAATAAGTTATTGGTTGACACATTAAAAATTATATGTACAGGTTAAAAACTACAAAAACTTTTACGGTAGTATTTTAAAACTTTACAACCTTTATGTTTTATGTCCGGTTTAAAATTATATTAATGCAATTGTTACATTAAAATTACGTGGAAAGGTGCATATGCCAAAGATTACAAAGCTGTGGTTAGTAATTTAGTAACTGGAATAGGATTTCGTTATTAAGTTTTGAACTAGACAATACATTGTAAACTTTCTCTAAATAAGATTGCTTTTTAACAAGCAATCTACATTGTTATTTGACTTCAATCTATAAATGTATCATCTAACTACAATACGCCATTTATACTTATTGAAACTTAAAAAAAATAAAACATTAAACTTATTTAGTGAAGAAAAAACACAGTGTAAAGCATCATACTAGTATAATTAATACACGGAATTTGTGTAACTCCAATCAATAAAAAATAAAAACTATACCCTTTAAAATAAAAATTAAATTAGAATTTCTAGTCCTGGGTGTAAAAAACTACTTTGCATTGGAGGCTAACTGTCTGTATCACACTACACTAGCTGTAAGTATTCTAAAGTGTGTAGTATTTTCAAACTCTTTAATAAAATTATAAACCCACCACTACGTTTTCACAAAATTCTACGTCACTATGTTACTGTATGTTTTATAAACTTAAATGTCTAAAATATCCACTATTTTACTAACAGTCTCTCCATAACCCTCAAGAAAATAAATGTAAATTTAGTAAGAAATTAAAAAAAGGAAAATAGTATTAAAGACTATAAAATTTAATTTTATATTAAACATATTTTGAGACAAAAAGTAGACATTAGCATGTGGTCCAATTCCGTACAAACTAACCTTATAACGCCGAGGGTAGTCCAGTGGCGTGTTCACTGCCTCGTCCCTCGCTCCAGACTGTCCCTGGATGGTCGCTGTCCCGAGCACTGCGGGTAGTAGCCACGAGGCGGATCCTCGCGAATCTCAGGGCCTAGAAGCATCGTGGTTTTTGCTCCTAAATCTCCCATTTAAATGTCCGCTGTCATTGTAAATCCGAAGCTTACAGCTGGATAAGTTAATACCAGGTTCGGTCCTTGAAGGCATTTCTTCCAGTTAATTAAACCTCTCCCACCCAGTTTGGGGATTTTCGTTCATTTAATTTTTGTTGTTTACAGCACTAATTATTGAGTTAATTTACTAATTTGTCCAATTTCAGTTATGTTTTCCTGACAATGCTAATCAATTAATCTATTATTTAATCGAATCGGTCCTCTAGAAATTGTTTCTCGAGCTAGGAGGAAGTTAAGATAAGTTTAGGCATATTAGATCAATTTAAAGCTTAAGGGCCCCAAGACGATTGGAAAAATATCATAAATGTAAAAATTACCTGGAATCCACTCCACTGGCCCTAAAAGATCTATAATGATTTTCTTTCATTGGAGTGTTTTTATGGATACATATAACTGATGTTTATAATTTTTATGCTGATGTAAAAATGCGTATTTTTAGTGTGGTTTGAAAATAATCTGATTTTTTACACAAAAAAGCTCTTAAACAAAAAAAATTATATTTCATTTATTTGTTCTATTGCTTTTAAACGTGATAGTGAAGCGTGCAGGGTTGTCTTCTAGTCCTGTATAAAAAGTTACTTCTGACAATATTTCACAGTTTATTAACCGAAAAACTAAATTATTTCTGTTCATGAGTTCCTTGACGAGTGTTATGTATAAAAGTCGGAAATTTGGACAGTCCTATTCCTTTGTGAATCACTTTGGTATGATGATGCTAAACGTGGTAAATTATGTAATTTATAACACTTAAACTTATAATACTTGTTCTTATAAATTTGTGTTTTCAAACGTTTGTAATTTCACCCACACAAGCTGGTGTCTCTGGATTGTATACTTTTTTATTTTGTGTAGTAATGACTACCTAGACAACCAGATATGTATTTCTTTTGTAAATCCCATGGTCTGAGGATGGCAAAGGTAGTTAGCTGAAATCTATCTATGTGATTGTTGTACTTATAATGTATTAGATTTGTCTTGTGTGACGTTCTCGTGTTTTACATTTCCTTTTGGCCAATTAATGGTAAGTTAGTTGTGTGTGGATATTATTACAATTAGGAATGCAGTGACATTTTTCAATGTAGCTCGGGCTCCCTAATACATATTTTAACAAACTACAATTAGTAATTTTTATATTTTAATACCATTTACATTTTTGATTAATTATTCCAGCGTTGTTATGGAGAGCTAACTACTAATGAAGCAAAAGGTCCATATAAATATTGTACCTAACTATAGTTAAATATTGTAGTTAAGTATAGTTGGTGGACGAATAAAATGAACATGGATTAACATGGTTAGCCTAGCCAACAGCCCAAAAACAAATAGTCAGAAAAGGTAACCTAACTGATTCCATGACAAATTTGGCTCTGATTCCTTTAAACCTGGTTCTTTTATATCATGAAGTTAAGTGCATAGTTGTACAACTTGAATTATGTACGGTACTACCTAGATTTTGTTCTTTTAACTATCGACATCTATGCGTATATTCCACTTATAAAAGTAAATTATATCTGAGGTTTTCTTTTATGTGTGGTTTTCAATTCACATTCAGTTCGTAAAAAACAATCTTAGAAAAGTTTAGCACCCCAGAAAATAACGATAAAAATAACTCAATATAAATATTTGAAGAATATTTCCTAAGAATCTAGAAACAAAAATGTCTTATATTAAAATTCATACAAGTTGTTAAGCTAAAATCATTACTGTCTTCGATAATGTTGAACAAACCAACCATAATACGCCTTGTTTTGGGGCGATGAGAATGTTAAGTTGAAGGCTGTGCCTAATTTATGCTTTGGAACATTGAGTGTTCTTTTACATTAAACACGTTTAGTGTGTAAATCGAGTTCTTACTTGTTGGCAGCCAAACAAGTTTGAGTCAATGGAATAAATTGAACTGAAGTGGTCAATAGAACATACGTGTGTTTGAGTGTAGGTAAGAGGGTAGATCGTGTCTAGACACATAAACATGTTTATCACATGTCCAATGAACATGAATATATATTATAAAAATATATAAACTGCATAATTGAATTGTATTCTGAATTAATTGGTTTTTGGAACCTTGTCGTATAAACCATGAGGTATTTATATGTTGTTTGTTCATGAACTATGATTATCTTAATTTATTGATTTCCGTGTAACAGACTATTTGCTGAACGAAGTATCTTGAACCAGAAGTGTATACTGAACCATACATGTAAGAACGATTGGATTTGGGGACAACAAGCCGACTGAGCCGAGTCTTTAATTTCTAAATATTTGGGATATACCATGAACACCTGTTGCAGAGACTGTAAGCCTAAGTTCATTGACTCGCGATTGTCTAAGTAACTTGGGTCCTTGCCATGAACGCGGATTAAGTTGTTGACTTTGAGTACTGTATAGTCTATATTTTTGGCTTGACTGCAAGTTCTTAACGATTTTCATGCAATTTTCACAAATAGAAGTATTGCACTTTTTACTTCTTTATCTTTATTATGCGATTGAAAGAATCCTCAATACTGTTGGACATAAGGGAAACTATTAATGTTTGCACTCGCATTATTTTGCATCGTTTCTGTTAGGAGGGAAGCCGACTCTAAGCATATTTTACTAACAAACTTTGAGAAGTTGGGTTTCACAAGTGCATTTTTTCCTAAGATTCTTTCTACCCTTGTTAGTTGTTATCGTTATTTTTGTTGTTGCAACAATATTAAAAGTAAAGCCTCTATCGTTTATAGACTTGAGGCAGTTATACAAGTAACTGTATAACATTTAGTTTTGTCAATGTTAAAAAATGTAACACATTTACTTCATGTAGTTAAAAAGAATTCAGTGGAGAACACAACACTATAGCCACTCTAAGCCGAATTGTTGACTACGTTAAATTACAATAACTGTCCACTCAAAAATATTTTGGGTTATTGTTAATCAGGTTACTCCATTCGAAAATACCAGCGGATGCTATTTTTATCTGTTTTGTATTTTTGATTCATTTAGCGTATTTCATAGATCCAACGATATTGCATAGATACCTAGTTTATATCATGGCTTAAGAAGTGGTGGAGAGTATTAGGTTTACTGTTCTAGAAATATTTAATACGAGGAACTGGAAGAGAACAATATACATCTATTTTATTTTTTTCTGATATTTATTTAATTTAATGTGATTGACTCAATTATCTTCTTCAATCAGGTGTTTAAACACCTTCAATCAGGTGTTTTGAATACCTGATTCTATTGTTTAAACAAGTATTAGAAGTGGAAAGTTTCAGTGGAAATGAATATCATAAAACAATAGCTATATGGGAAAATTATTTTCTCATCAGGAATAAGAATTTTGGAATTGGTTTTAACCCAACGAATGTGGAATAAAATCCATTTATGAGGAATCTCATCGAACACTAAAGACATTTCAGTTCGAACAGAGTATATTTAATTGGTCAAATGGATTGGTAAGATTGGAAAATGAATTAATCACAAATTAAGGTTGAGTTAGTGATTGAGGAAAGCTTCAAATAAAGTTTATTAAATATACTTTACAACTTCCAACTCTACTACTAGGTCATCGATGTACTAAACACTGGATGGAAAACATTTTGATTCAGTGGCCTCTAGTCCGGTCGGATCCGTTGCAGTCAGTTTCAAAGTATAGAGTATAGTACGCGCGCTGAAGGTCCGGCCTCCTGGCTGGCCTACTAGTCATATAAAAACATCGACTCTGAGCGAGGCGGTCACAGACAGATCGTAAAGGGTGATTGTTTACGCGTTTACGGAGTATTTGTATTTTGGTATCTCTTATAATTAGACCAGTATTTAAAATAAAAACATCAAATAGGTTAAGAGTTTGAAAGTTAACAAATTAAAACAAATTGTTGTATATCAATAACAACAATTAAATATGTATATCATAAAAAATTATAAATCAGTTAATAACTTTAATTGATATTAAGTAACTAAGAAATATATACTTCTTACTGTCACTTAGAAAAATTATTCTGTGATTTCCCGTATCGCTAAAATACATATAATTTTTATTTAAATTGGTTTAAAATAAAAATGACGAGTTGGGAGTGACTCGTCAGTTTTATAAAACTCATGGACGGTTTTTCTAACGACACATTTGTCGAAATCGTCTAGTTCTGTCGCTGTCGTGTTTCTGTTGTATTTTTTGGGAGTTGTGAACGAACACTCGCCTTCCGCTGAAGTGTTCAATAAACACTTTTCACGCCGAATTTCCTTTATAAGAGTTTTTGAAATGCTACATGCAACTGCAGTTCGTTCTAACGATTGTTTACGGGGATTCGTTGTTCATCTCTTAATTTGGCCTCATTCACCATGAACTCACTTACTCTCCAAATAATTTCCCTACCCTGACTTCTAGTAGTTTTTCCTTGTGGTACTTTAGGAATAAAGCGAGCCATAGTTAAGGCAGGAACCACTTAAAAGAATAAAACATTTAGGATCTACATTCACCAATTTTACAACCTTAAGAGTCTGCAGAGGCTGTCGGCCATGTTGGTTTAAATCTCATTAGAACGATGTTTTTTTTCCGAACCGAACAAATGATCACGCGTGTCAAAATTTAACAGTTATTTTTAAACGGTCTTTTCCAAACAAATTGTATTTGATCAAGAGTGAAATTACTCGTTGAACTGCTTTGTGGATTCATAATTAGTTTAATAGAATAAATATAAAAATTATTTAGTCTGAAGTTTTTATTTTCACCTATTTTTCAAAACTAGGCGTATGTATTCATTATATCAAAAGCAAACCCAATGCGCAATATGATAGCATTTTAAATGACACCTCATACACAACGGTTGGTAAATAAATAATGATAAAAATATGGATTCAAAATAACGTTGTTTTTATGAGAATTAAACCGGTATGGCTCTGCAGACTCTTAACACACTTAAGAATATATATATATATAAAAAAAAAAAAAAAAAAAAAAAAAAAAAAAAAAAAAAAAAAACACAAACTGACTTATTACACTACAGTAGTTAGATAAAAACAAACATATAACCAACTAAATAATTGTTTATCGTACACTTGAGTAAACATTCCTAACACGCTAAACCACAAGCAAATATATCGCACGCAGTCTGGAAACGAACTGAATGTGCATCCGTAGATAACAATTAACGTAACTTATTTTAGAAGCAAGCGTGGGAAAGTCTGACTGTAGCGAATGTTTCCAGGACTGCAGGCATATTTGGCCCTCCACCCGTCTCCTCCCTATCACCGCTCGGCGGGCTCGAGGCCGGACCTTCGCCGCGCGGTCTATACTCATCTATTATCCCTTTGGTTAATGGAAGGTTCCCCTAGTCGTGTTATTACCTGGGTTATAGACCTTATCAAGTCCCTTGAGTGGGTTGGAGGGCTTTTGAAATGTCCCTTGGGTGGGTCGGAGAGCTTATCAAATCATGTCCCTTGGGAGGGTCGGAGACCTTTTCAAGTCGTGTCCCTTGGGTGGGTCGGAGAGCTTTTCAAGTCGTGTCCCTTGAGTGGGTCGGAGAGCTTTTTAAGTCGTGTCCCTGGGGGGGGGGGGGTCGGAGGGCTTTTCAATTCATGTTCCTTGGGAGGATCGGAGAGCTTTTCAAGTCGTATCCCTTGGGTGGGTTGGAGATTTTTTCAAGTCATGACCCTTGGCTGGGTTGGAGGGCTTTTCAAGGCATGTCTCTTGGGAGTGTTGGAGAGCTTTTAAAGTATTGTCTTTTGGGTGGGTCGGAGAGCTTTTCAAGTCGTGTCCCTTGGGAGGGTCGGAGAGTTTTTCAAGTCGTGTCCTTTGAGAGGGTTGGAAAGATTGCGTCATGTTCCTTGGGTAGGTAGGAGACCTTGTTAAATTATGTACCTTTGGTGGATTGGAGAGCTTTTCAAGTCCTGTTTCTTGACTGGGTTAGAGATTTGTCAAGTCGTGTCTCTTGGATGGGTTGGAAACTTGTCAAGTCATAGCTCTTGGTTGGTGGGAGTTTGGGCTCAAGTCTTGTCACAGGGTGGGTTTGAGAGTTCATATAGACGAGCCTCTTGGTTGTGTTGGAAAGCTTGTCAAGTCCATGTCGTTTTTGTCAAATCTTGTTTCTTGGGTATGTTGGAGGCTTTTCAAGTCGTGGACCTTGGTTGGTTGGGAGGAGGGCTCAAGACGTGTTCTTAGGTGGGTTGAAGAGCTTGTCAATTCGTGTCCCTTGGATGAGTCAGATTCCTTGTCAAGCCGTGCCCCTTGGCTGGATTAGAGAGCTTGTCAAGCCTTTAGGTGGGTTGGAGAGCTTGACAAGCCATGTCCGTTGGGTAGGTCGGAGAGCTAGTCATGTCTATTGGATGGGTCAGAAAGCTAGTCAAGCTGTGTCCCTAATGAGGCTTAGTTAATTAGTTTTCTAAGGGGAATGGAGGACTTTGAAGCTATTCCTGGATTGTATTTCAACCTTGGGATTATTGTGCTCCCCTAATTATTATTCTAGTACAATGCTTGGGATTATTGTACTAGAAAGCAAATTTACCTATTCTGCGAGGCTTAACCAGCTATAAAATCTGTTTCCCCAAACTAGTTACCATTGTTTCTTCTGAGAGCTCATCCCCGAATATTATCCTTCTCCTGAGCTCCAGAGCTTCTCACTCAGTTAATACGTGTTCGGCAGACTCAAAAGCTTCACTACAAAGCCGGCAACTGGTGTCTTCTATCTTTCAAGTCGTATCTCTTGGGTGGTTTAGAGAGCTTGTCAAGGCATGTCTCTTGGATGGTCGTTGAGTTTGTTAAGCCGTGTCTTATGGTTGGATCGGAGAGCTTGTCAAGCTGCGTCTCATTGTCGATTTGGAGGGATTGTCAAGTCCTGATCCTTATTTAGGTGCACGAGGGAGGGGGCTAAGGAGTGT